>CAUYQG010083820.1:0-40120 GCA_963574415.1 Tarsius wallacei
AATGGTAAAAAATATTTGCTATCTGTATGTCTGACAAAGGCCTAACATCTAAGATCTACAAGGAACTAAAAAGTGCCAAAAGGGAAAAAACCAACAGTCCCATTTAAAAAGTGGGCAAAAGACATTAATAGACACTTCTCAAGAGAAGATATAGGGACAGCCAACAGACACATGAAAAATAGCTCAGCCTCACTCATCATCAGAGAAATGCAAATCAAAACCACATTGAGATACCACCTAACCAAAGTAAGAATGGCCATCATTAATAAAACAAAAACCACAGATGCTGGCGAGAATGCGGAGAAAAAGGAATGCTTCTACACTGCTGGTGAGAATGCAAACTAGTGCAACCTCTTTGGAAGACAGTGTGGCAATTTCTGAAAGAACTAGAAATTGACCTTCCATATGACCCAGCAATTCCCCTATTGGGAATATACCTGGAGAAACAGAAATCATTCTTCAAAAAAGATATCTGCACATGTATGTTTGCTGCACCTCTATTCACAATAGCAAAAACATGGAACCAAGCATGCTGCCCACTGAAGCTGGACTGGATTAAAAAAATGTGGTACATATACACAATGGAATATTATGCAGGATAAAGAAGGACAAACATGGACTTCTCAGCAACTTGGATGGATTTAGAGTTGATCATACTCAGTGATCTATCACAGAAACAAAGAACAGAGTACCATTCACTCTCACTCATAAGTGAACTTTGAACAATTATCATAATACTATAAGAAAGGGATTGGCAATTGTGGGAAACTGCCAGGGGAGGGGGGAAGGGATTGGCAGTTGAGGGAAACTGCTAGGGGAGGGAGGAGCACACCTCATCAACAAGGGTACCTGCATAATCAACGTCTGTATACTTAACCCTGAATTGTACTCCGCATCTCCAAAATAAAAACCAAAAACAACTTTAAAAAAAAAAAAAAACTCTCTTCTTTGTGGTTTTCCACAATACCATATTATGCTAAAATTCTTTTCTCTTTTAAAAATTATTTTTTCTTATTTTAAAATGGTGGTTTCAGGGGAATGAAGAAAAACATCAGGCAGGATGTCAAAAGATTTGCAGTCAAATCCCAGTTGTTTTTTTTTTACAAGCTGTGTGACCTTAGGGAGGTCACTACTTAACCTTTGATCCATTCCTCCTCTACTCATGCATAGTGTGGAGATGGTTGTAGCTGCTTTTTAAAGGTGTGAGGTAAGTTAGAGTACATTGTACATTGCAAAGTGGTTTTGAATGTAAGGTGTTATCTGAGGGCTCTTCTTTTTCCTGTCTCCCTTTGAGCCATCTCCTTTACCTTATCTTCTCTCGAAATTTCTTTAAAAAATGATTCTAAAACTCTCCTGACCTCTGTCCCTAGCTTCAGTCACTGTCTCAGCTATCTAGACATTACAAAAGCCTCAAGGCCATGGGACTCCTTTATAGCTTTGCATATCTGAGACCAACCAACTGCTACAAAAAATTGCATTTGCTCACTCATAATTTAAATAAAACCCTAATTTAACACATCAAGTTTAGCTATTTTCCCCCAAACCTGGACTTTTCCTCACACTTTCCCATTTTTCATAAGTGTCACCAACACCCTGGAGCCACCTGGCAATCTAAATCATTTGTTGTTCCTTTGTTATCACTTTCAATATTTAGTCTGATAGCAAGTATTATTGATTCTTGTTTTTCTCTTTTGTGTCTGTCTCCTTCATTTGAGCTTCCTACCAACATCCTGGTTTAGACTTTTATTACTTCCTGTCAAGACTATTACAATAGTCCTCTGGTTTACTCCAACCACAAGCCTTCTTTAATCCATCTAGTACCTTGCTGCCAGATTCCTTTTGTGAAAAAAACAAGAGTCTGATAGTGAATACTTATACAAATTCAGGCTTGTCTGAGTTTGCCTGGTAGTTGCATAAGGAACTCAAAACCTTCAAAGGGTACCGTCACCCAACACAATGGGAAATTCTCAACAGTTGTGGTAAGCAGCCTCTAAAATGGCCTTAGTGATCCCTCCTTTTTGGTATTCATATCTGTAAGTAATTCCCTCCCCCTGAATGTAGGCTGAACTTATTGGCTTGCATCTAACAAATAGAATATGGCAAAAGTGCTAATTATTTAGAGGGCAGAAATACAATTTCAACTTTCTGTTTTTAAAAAAAAGTGACCGCATGGTTGCCCAATAGAGTCATATGCTCAAATAAAATCATATTAAAGGGAAAAAATATGGAAAAAAGTGAGATGTCATTTCAGAAATTAGTTTACAAAAAATAAACTGTGATTTTCCTCTTGCTTGCTCTCTCACTTGCTCCCTCACTTTCTCTGAGAGAAGCCAGCTGCCATGTTGTGAGCTGCCCTCTGATACGCCAATGCAGCAAGGAACTGTTGTCCATGGACAACAGGCGGTCTGAGCCCTGCCAACAGCCCTGTGGGTGATCTTGGAAGCAGATCCTCCCCCAGTGGAACCTTGAAATGACTGCAGCCCTTGCTGATACCTTGATTGTAGCCTTAGCAGGGACTCCAGGCTAGAGGACCCAGCTAAGCCATGCCTGGATTCTTCACTAGCATAAATCATGCAATAATATGTGCTTATTGTTTAAGCTGCTAAGTTTTGAGATAATTTGTTATGCAGCAATAGATAACTAAAGACAAAGGTTTAGTGTGTGTAAATCCATATTGCTTTCTGGCATTCTCTTCACCCCCTCAACTAGTGTCAAGTCCCAGGAAGCAATAGGCTGTGAAAATAATTTTCGACAAGACCTTGAGAAGACAGAACTTGCTGTTTTATGAACCAAGCAACAGAATATAATATAAGTGGAAGCAGTCTCACTTGCTTCAATGAGGGGACTTGGAGGAGCTGGGTATATGGACATCAGAAGCATATTAGAAGCAGGAGACACAATCATGATCTGGGTGCCAAGCCACAACATCTATGTCAGAGATGACAGGTGATGTCATGGCAATGATGCAGGCCACGTGCCGTCATTGTTAGAGTCCATCACAAGGAGTTGGAGACAACACAAGATAGGGAGGAGGAGGACAACTGGAATTATTCATGATATACCCTGGCATCTTCTTAGATGATTTTAAGAGAGCTGGTACCAAAGGCAGAAAACATTTGCTTTGTTTCTTTTGTGCTATCAGGGCCCCATTAATCTTCCATGTAGGTGGAAACATGGGAAATATAGACCTTATCTGCAGGCTTCTATCACATCATCTCACTACTCTTGGTTGCCTGCATTTAAGCATGCCAACATTTGGCTTCTATTTCTATTCTGTACCCACTGTAGTCAAATGAATGTGCTCACTTTCTCATAAAGCCTTATAGTCACTCTCCCTAGCCCTCCCACTAATATTACCTCCCTCTTTCTCCTTAACTAGTGCCTAACAATTTTCAAAGAACAAGGGAAATCCTACTTTTCATATATTGTGCAAAACTATTTCAATGATTCCTCTGTGAGCTTCCACCATGATATACAGATAAATTTACCAATTGAGTTTAATAATTGATTTAGAACTTATCTAGTATTGGTTGGGTATTCTCAGTCATGTACAATATGTCTATGACATAGCCACTTCTCTTAAAGACTCTTACTTTTATTATAAAGACAAAGCATTCTCCTGTGAAGCAATCAGATAACATAGTATAAGCATACCATTGATTCTTCTAGGGCAAGTCAAAAGGTGCTTACCTTTTAAAATGAAATGAGGTTAAGAAAGAAGAGATCAATATGTTTTTTGCGGTTTCCTTACCTTGGCACTAATTGTAAATGGGAATGTCTAGGTTGTAGTGATGGCAAAGATGGTTGCCTGGAAGTTGGTCTTTGCTTAAAGCTGATTAATGGAGTTATTCTTGGTGAGTAATTTTTCTTACTGTTCTCAGGTCTCTATCATTAAGTATAGACATATGAATACCAGAGAGAGGTGTTGAGGGAGTAGGAATAATGTCAGTAAACTTAACTTGACCAGTATATAAAAATAATGTCATAACTTATTATGTAAGACCTGAAAGCACATTAATACAGTCTGTTTCCTAAGCGCCTCTCTTCAACTATGGCTTAAGAAGCAAAATTTATGCATTCCTTAAACTTATTTTATGGAATGTTTTCATCTTATCACCAAATAGTCTTTCACTTTTAATAACTTGCCTATCATGCTTGTTCCCGGTAACGAATATAATTTCGTTTGGGAATAACTGTGAGTTGTTAATAACTGTATTATAAATTACATTTTAAAATATCACCCAACATAATTTTCCCTTCTGGTAATTCTTGCTGTCCCAAGCCCTTTATGCATCAAGGATGAAGTGGACATTACTTCAGAGCGTAAGCATTACCAACAAGAAAAAAGAAGAGAGTGCTATAAACTATAGGAAAGTTAAGTACAGATGGTCATAAAAACTCAGACTTCCTGTAACAGTCCTACTCCTGAGAAAGAAAAGGGTTTCTCAAATTCCTAGAGGTCTTCTTTAAATATATTTACAAATCATAGAGCACAGAGATTTGCTAAAAGCTGTAGAGGAGAAGGGATGTACATTATGATCCTCCTAAAGGCATTTTTTTTTTTTTTATCACCCAGGGGTGTAAGGGTGTCAGCCTGGAGGGTGATGAAAGAAAAAAGCTGAGGTTAATGCAGTGCTTTGAGAGGGGTTTAGCTTACCACTCTTCTAGGATAGAAACCTTGAGGGGTGGGGAGGGCACCAAGGGGCAGAGAAATCTGAAGGCAAAGGCAGATGAGATTTATGGGTCACTTCCCAAATGTCAATCAAAATGATCTGCATTGACATGGGGTAGCTGCTCTTGGGTAGACATAGCAATTAGCTGTGTTCAGGTATAGAAAGGTCTCATGAGTATTTTCTCTGAGTTCCCCAAGTCAGGAAAAGCTCCAAAAGTTCACCCGAGGGGGAACTAGAAAAATGTTGACAGGGCATTTAGATGGGAGGATTCTTGAGGTGGAGATGAAGAGTATAGATGTTCCTAACAGAGGCTATGACAGGGAACACAGATATCAGAGGCAACAGTTATGACTTGCTGCAAATATGAGTAGCACCCATTACTCTTGAGTATTGTCAAGACCATGGAGGACGAAACATCCCAGAGAGGCAAGCAAACTTCAGGTCAGCATGTGACAGGCACCCTTCCCTCTGAGGCCATAAGTTTTCAATAGTTCCTGGTGTCCACATGCCATCTGGACAGAAGAGAGGGAGGAAGGAAAGGGGAAAGAACTATAAAAACTGAGCATTTATCCCCAACAAGATGCATTCATCTGGAAAAGATACTTTTTTTTTGAGTTGAAGTCCCACTTCATCGCCCAGGCTGGGGTGCAGTAGCATACTCATGGCCTCCCCAGAGTTGAACTGCTGGGCTCCCGTGATCCTTCTGCCTCAGCCTTCCAAGTAGCCGGAACAACAGGCGTATACTACCACACCCAGCTAATTTTTGGTTTATTGTAGAGACGAGGTCTCACCAAGTTACCTGGGCTGGTTTGAACCTGTGGGCTCAGGCAATTCACTCGCCTCAGCCTCCCAAAGTGCTGGGATTACAGGCTTAGCCACTGAGCCTGCCCAAAAAGACACATTTAAAAAAATTCTCTTTAATTAGAAAAATTAAGGTTCTTACACCAACCCCTAATTCCTCCAGTTTTCACTCAGTTATACAGCTCTATCTCTCCAATTCTTCCCGTCTGAATCATAATGCCTAGAAATCATAATTACTATAATGACAGTTCCTATAATTATTAATTCCTTTCCAAATATATATGGAGAAAAATTAGGGTCCTGAGTTTTAGTATTTAGTTCTGAAACACAGTTTAGCAATACAGCAAAAACCTACCACATACTGTAAGAGGGATCCAAAACCTTAAATTGATTATAATGTGCGGGTAACAATTTTCTAGGCTAATGAAATGAGAGGGCTGGTGTGGGTTGGCAAATCACTGATCACATTATGTCCAAATGTATATCATACCCAAATTTATAATATCGCAGGTCATTCCTCTGTGGAAAAGTTAGGGTACTTGAAAAACATATTGTAAAAAAATTTTATTTTAAAATAGCCAAGATGAAGACTGCACTCTTTTTTATAAAATAGTTTTATTACTTTTTAAAATCAGAGTGATGAGCAGGCCACCAATAGACATAAAGACCTTTAAGTGATGGTCTTCTGTTTAATTAAAAAAAAGTTACACTTTTAAGTGGACCCTGAACATTTACTATAAGAATACCATAATAATACTATAGCATTTATAATACTATAATAATACTTTCTTGTAATACTATAAGAAAGGGATTGGCAGTAGTGAAACACTGCCGGGGAGGGAGGGGGGAAGGACACAGCATCAATTAGGGTACTTGATCTCAAATCAGGCGAAATGGGGACCAAAAGGAGGCCCAAACTTTGCCTGTATGATGACCACTTGTATATCTAATCCTGAATTGTACCCATTTTTAAAATAAAATGTTTAAAAAGTTTTTTATAATACATAGTTCCTATTGTTCCTGCCATTCCTTGTCTTAATAGATTAAATTCCTACGATTTTTTTTTTTTTTTTTGAGTGAGTCTCACTCTGTCGCCCAGACTGGAGTGTAGTGGCTGCTCCCGGCCACCGCAACCTCAACCTGCTGGGCTCCGGCGATACTTCCACCTCAGCCTTCCAAGTAGCTGGAACTACTGGCGCGCGCTACCACGCCCGGCCAATTTTTTCATTTATTGTAGAGATGAGGTCTCGCCAAGTTGCCCAGGTGGGTCTCGAACCCGCGGGCTCAGGCAATCCACTCACCTCAGACTCCCAAGGCGCGGGATTACAGGCTGAGTCACCAAGCCCGGCTCCCTATGGTTTTCAATAGAAAGCAGGCAACAACTCCTGGGGGTTTTGTGAAAAGCTAAGCCAGTTTTTCCATCTGTGCTGGTGAAATCGTGTTTTGTGGTGATGAATATAAGTAGTTCAGAATATAGCTGAAAAGAGGACTTTCCTACTCGGCCAATGTGTGGAAAATCTGCTACAAAATATTTTATTTTTATTTTTATTTCAATGGCTTTAGGGGGCACATACAATTTTTTCCTTTGCCTAATTGCTCTGCCTAGGCCTTCCAGTGCTATGTTGAATAGAAATGGTGAAAGTGAGATCCTTGTCTTGTTCCAGTTCTTAGGAGGAATGCATTCAGCTCTTCCCCATTTAGGGTGGCATTTGCTGTGGCTTTACTGTATGTGGATTTTATCATTTTGTTCCTTCTATGTTTATTTTGCTGACAGTTTTTATCATGAAGGATGCTAGATTTTATCAAATGCTGTTTCTGTGTCTATTGAAATGATTATATGATTTTTATGTTTAGTTCTATTTATGTGGTGGTTCATGTTTATTGACTTGTGTATGTTAAACCACCCTTGCATGCCTGGGATAAAACCCACTTTATCGTGGAGAATTTTTATTTTTAGTTTTTTGATATGCTGTTGGATTGGTTTGCAGTATTATGTTGAGGATTTTTGTATGTACGTTCATCACACATATTGATCTGTAGTTTTCTTTTTTTGTTGTATTTTCCTGGCTTTATTGTATTAGGGTGATTGTGGTTTCGTACAATGGGGTTAGGAAGAATTCTCTCCTCCCTATCTTACAGAGTAGTTTCAATAAAATTGGTATCCGTTCTTCTTTGAAAATCTAATAGAATTTAGTTGTGAGTACATCAGGCTCTGAACTTTTTTGTTGTTTTTGGGAGACTTTTAATTACTGATTCAATCTTGCTACTTGTTATTGGTTTGTTCAAGGTTTCTAGATCATCCTGATTCAAGGTTAGGGTGTTATATGTTTCCAAGAATTTATTCATTTCATCTAAGTTTTCTAGCTTGTTTGCAACAAGATGTTCATGATAATCTCAGATGATCTTTTGTATTTCTGGGGTATCAGTTGTAATGCCTCTATTTTCATTTTAATTGAGTTGATTTGAATCTTCACTCTTTACTTCTTTATTAACTAGTGGTCTATCAATTTCATCTTTTTGAAGAGTGAACTTTTTGTTTCATTGAAACTCTGTGTGTGTGTGTGTGTGTGTGTGTGTGTGTGTGTGTGTGTTTTGGTTTCAAATTTATTTAATTCTGCTCTGATCTTTGTTACTTTTTTTCTTCTGCTAGATTTAGGCTTGATTTGTTCATGGTTTTCTAGTTCCTTCAGGGGTGACAGTGGGTTGTCAATATGTGAGCTTTCAGTATTTTTAATGTAGACCTTAAATGCTATAAATTTTCTTCTGAGCACAGCTTTGGCTGTATACGGAAGGTTTTGCTAACCTGTGCCACTGTTGTCATTCATTTCAAGGAATTTCCATCTAGATTTCATTATTGACCCAAAGATTGTTCAGAAGCAGATTGTTTAATTTCCATGTAGTTGTTTGGTTTGGAGAGTTCTTGAAGTTGATTTCTAGTTTTATTCTACTGTGTTTTGAGAAATGCTTGATAATAATTTCAATTTTTTTTAGTTTATTGAGAATTGATTTGTGGCCTACCATATAGTCTATATGGTCTACCTTGGAGAATGCTCTATGTGCTGATGAAAAAGATGTATATACTGCAGTTTTGGGGTAAAATGTTCTGTAGATGTCTATTAGGTCTATTTGTTCTATAATCCAATTTAACTCCAGTGTTTCTTTAAAGTTGACTTTTTGTCTTGATCTATTTGATCATCAAGATTCATTGCAAAAAGGTCACCCCCAAGGCATATAGTTATCAGGTTATGCAATGTTAATGTGAAGGGAAGAATTCTAAGAGCAGGGAGACTTCTTGCCTTTGTTGACTTTTTGCTTTGATGATCTGTCTATTGCTGTCAGTGGAGTGTTGAAGTCTCCTACTGTTATTGTATTTCTGCCTATCTCTTGGCTTAGGTCTAGTAGAATTTTATAAATCTTGGAACTCTGGTGTTAGGTACATATATATTTAAAATTGTTTCATATTTTTGTTAGATTTTTTCCTTTATCATTATATAATAACTTTGTCTTTTTCATCATTGTTCATTTAAAGTCTACTTTATCTGATATGAACATGGCTACTCCTGCTCATTTTTTAGTTTCAATTTTCATGGAATATTTTTTCCACCACTTTATCTTGAGTCTATGGCAGTCTTTGTATGTTAAATGTGTCTCTTGAAGGCAGGAGATATTTGGTATCTGTGTGTCTTTTTATTCATCCATTCTGCAAATCTATATATTTTAAGTGGCACATTGAGATCATTTACATTCAGTTTTAGTAAAGATATGTAAAGTTGTGTTCCATTCATAACACTGATTGTTACCTGGTTGCTTTTCTCTTCTTTTTTTTTTTTTTTTTCTGTTCCTCTTGTGTTAGCGTTCTATAAGCCCTGTGAGCTTTATAATTTCTAGAGCTTTTTTTTACTTGTTTATTTCGACCTTTTCAGTATTTAGAACTTCTTTGAGTATTTCTTGTAGAGCTGATCTAGTGGTGACAAATTCCCTCAGTATTTGTTCGTCTGAAAAGACTTTATTTCTCCTTCATTTATGAAACTTAGTTTTGTGGGATACAAAATCTGAGGCTGACAGTTACTCTGTTTGAGAAGATTGAAAACAGAGCCCTAAATCTCGTTTGGCTTGTATGCTATTAGTCTGATAGATTTATCTTTATAAGTTATTAGATATTTTTGACTCTCTACTCTTAGAATTCTATCCCTCATATTAACTTTGCATAACCTGATGAACTTTCTGCAGGGCTTTTGGGCTTCTTGTATCTGGATGTCTAAATCTCTGGCAAGGCCAGCGAAATATCCCTCAATTATTCCCTCAAGTAGGTTTAGTCACTTATTTCCTCAAGTAGATTTTCCAAACCTGTAGTTTTCTCTTTTTCCTCAGGAACACCAGTGATTCTTACATTTGGATATTTTACATAATCCCGCATTTCTTAGAGATTTTGCTCTGTTCTATTGATTCTTTTTATTATTGTTGTTGTCTGATTGGTTAAGTCTAAAGTTTTGTCTTCAAGTTCTGAGATTCTTTCTTCTACCTGGTCCAGTGTACTATTAAAACTTTCCACCACATTTTATACTTCCCTGAGTGAGTCTTTTATTTCCAGAAGTTTAGATTTTTTTTAAAAAGTACCTATCTCTTTTGAGAATTTTTCATCCATATCCTGAATTTGTTTTTTAATTTCTTTATGTTGGTTTTCAATTTCGAACTTGGATTTCATTAAGCAATTTTATAATCAACCTTTTGAATTCTATCTCTGGAATGCCAAATATAGTATTTTGGTTGGAATCCATTACTGGAGGGTTAGTTTGGTCTTTTGGGGGAGTTGAAATAC
This sequence comes from Tarsius wallacei, assembly GCA_963574415.1. NCBI lineage: Eukaryota > Metazoa > Chordata > Mammalia > Primates > Tarsiidae > Tarsius > Tarsius wallacei. Next base: position 10,294 of record CAUYQG010083820.1, read on the forward strand.
TCTGTTTTTTCACATTGACAGGATTATTTTTCTCTCATTTGGATAGATTATTTATTCTTGTTATCATTAAGCATAGTTTTACTGAACTTTATTTTCTTTCTCTCAAATATGTGACTTTAATGTATATACTTTATGCTTATCCAGCTTCAGCTCTTGGTGCTTTCAGTGGTATAGGCTGAAAGTGCTCCTTGATTATAGAGAATCTTTGTGCATTGGGTTTCTCAGATGCTGTTTGTGGTAGCAGGTAATGAGTATGTGTATACTTTCACTGTCTCTTATGGTTCCAGAATGCCAGAGGACTGCTGAAGCTTATCTTGTTCCCCAGTGATGTGGTATGCTTTTTGTTCTTACCTTGTACTTCTCTCTGGATTGGGCCTTCAGGCTATGAGGAGGTACTCATAAATGATAACTAGTTGCTGCTGGACCAGTAGATTGTATGGAGTGTCTTTATAGAGGACTAATACCTCAGCCTTGGTGGAGGTGGTTGGAGAAACTCCCAGTGAGATTCACTGAAGTCTTTGCTAATCTTGTCTCTCAGGGTACTCCTGTTGAGGTGTGCTCCCCCTTCCCCTGAGAGTGGTAATCCATTATGGCCCAACCACTGTGAGTCCTGTTGCTTTTCTGGTTCTAGCTGCCCTATGAGGCTGCCACCCTTTGGCTGGTGCTGCAGGTACCTGAAAGAGATTTGATAATGTGAAGGCACAAGGGTTGAATATTCTAAGGAGACTTGGTCACCAATGTCTTTGGAGGACCTCTAGGGAAGCTTTCTGATGCCTGGGTCTATGGACTAGTCTGTAAGATATGGAATGACATGAGAGCTCCAATAATACAGCCCGTATCTCCTCAAGGGCCATATTATTGCCTCAGATATTGTAATGGGTTGTTCCAGTTGACCTCCTGCCAGGATGTGGCACTTGCAGGGAAAAGCTAACTGTGTTGGTGGCTGTGGGCTTTTTGCTTGGCCTCTGTTGTCTCAAGGGAAATATGTAGATGACTTAGGCAGTGGGCAGGGCTATAGGAATTCTAAAGTTCTTACATATCTGGACTTTTGAAGGGGTTTGGGAGGGAAAATTTGGTCAGGAAGGACTAGGTCAGATTTTACCACTCTCCATCTCCCCAAATGTGAGCATGAATGGCTACCTCGGTGAAAATCAGAAGAGGGGAGGGCATCCCCTGGCCACTGTGGCCATGCTACTGGGATGGGTGAGCCATCTCTGTTGTCCAAAAGACTTCACATGGGGAGAGAGGAGTTGCCAGGTTGACAGAGTTTCTCCCAGATCCCTTCCTCTTGCCAGAGGCTAACTGGGTTCAGAACTCAAAAGTTCATTCAGCAGCAAGGTTTCTCCCATGGGCTGGGTTCAACTGGCCCTGTTCCAGCTCCCCACCTGTGCCACCTAGTGGGAGGAGGGGGGGAGAGGGTCCTTTGGCCTCTGTAGTAGTGCTGTAGGAATGGCAGAGGCAGTTGTTCCACAGAAGTGTTTACAAGGTGAGAGGGGGTTGGTCAGGGCCATAGGGTTTCTCCTGGCTCCCCTTCCCTTGCCAAAGGCTGTCCATGTTTAGAACTCAACAGGGTCTCTCACTGAAGCTTGTCCCAGACAGAAATTGCCAGCAGTGGTGAAATTTTCCCTTGGGGCAAATGAAAGCGACTGGGCTTCCCATCATTTGGCTGGGGTGGGACTGGGGTTGGGTATGGCTCAGCCAAGCATTCAGAGCCGGAATGGCTTCCCAGCTCCATGCGAGCTCTGGCTGTGTGCTGTTGTGCTGTATCCAGGCTTTTCCTGTGTGGGGCTGGAGGTTCAGGGGACCCTCCCAGCCTGTGGTGTGAGCTCTGAGTTCCTAATTTCCCACACTCACCAATTCTCCGCATCCAGAGGTTGCTCTCTGCTTCTGCTACAAAATCCTAAGTTTAAACCTTTCTCCTCAGATTCCCCCCAATATAATACCTTACGTGGAAATTATTGCATTTTTAAAAATATTGATCAAAACATAACTTGTCCCATTTTACAGATTCAAGGGATAGAAAATGAAGTTTCTTTCTATTCTTTGAGGCTTTAAACCTACCCCCCACTGCAATGATCTCCCCAGTCTTTCTCTTTGAGTGGCAGCAAGTCTGCTTTGCCTTCAGCTGTGTGAAAATTTCAACAAAATTACTTCCATTTGAGTTGTCACAACCATATCCATGTCTCCCAAGCAAATGAGTCCATGTAGTGGCATTGACAGACTTCACCAGTCTATCATATCTGATAAGGGATGAATGAACAGATTGCCTCTTTTTTCCTCATTTCCATTCCAAATCACCTAGATCAGCATTTCAAGTCACATGTGAATATTTCATCTCTATGAAGACTGAACATTTCAGAGGAGCCCTCCAAGACATCTTTGAGAGTGCTCTCAAGAACCACGAACTTATACTGCCTCTGGTCTTAGACAATCAGATTCTTTCTGATTGTGGAAAAGTATGGTACTCTCCAGCAGAAACTCTCAATAAGAGTCATGACAATCATTCACACAACCAGACAATAGAAATAGTGCAGAAAAATACAAGTATAACCTCACTGTTATTTTAAAGTCACATATGCCTAGGAGGCATTATAATTTTGTATGTGATGGATGACAATTGATACTTGTACCATAGCTTATTCAGTTTTCAATTTGGTTAGTTATAGTTACATGATATAAAGCAAGGTTCTTAGAGCTGTAAGTAAAAGACAGTCCTTATGATCCCTGTATATAATTATCAGAGTTTTATAGATAATTCAGTGGATATTTGAATACTCAAAAAGGAGAAAGCAAGAAGAACCACAGAAACAACGTCTTCTCATAGGTAGGCTATGATATAAAAATGGAAATCCTAGTAGCCAAAGATCTGTTGCATCATAAAGTTAGAGCGAAACGAGAAAGAAAACTGGGTGCCAAGCAAAGGAGCTCCCACTGCATGGGTATTGCCAAACGAGTCACATAACCTCTGAATCAGCTCTTTAATCATGTATTTATGATCATTATGTTGCAGTTTGGTGATGCAGGACATGTGAGATTTTTGCATTATTTTTGTAAAACAGTACATGTATTGCAACCATTGGTCAAACTTACTTGCACTTTTCTTTTTCACTGGTGATGAATACTTAGAAACAGTCCTTCCACTAGAACACTATGCTAAAAAACTTTGTGTGAAAAGGCAGAATCAAGGCTAACATTTCCACTTGCATAGGTTGTGCTTAGAGACTGACTGCTCCTTTCTTCTCCTCTACACTTTTGCCAGTCTTTTAATGATTGTAATTTTAAGGGAAACAGAGTACACATGTTGTACTCATTTACAGTTAAATGACAATATTCTGCAAATGTTAGTTGATATCCAAAATAGTTTTTGTATTAATGTCTTGGAACCAGGGACTTGAATTTGGCCCATTGTAAATTATTTTGAGCACTCTCACTCACTCCTCCTCCTGCAATATACAGGGATTGCGTCACTCTAAATATAGTAAAAACATTTTTATAACCCTATATTACTTTTAATACATTAATCTGGTGTCAGGGTTTGTGGGATCCAACTAACTGCAACATAATTTGTTCAACCTTTCTTTAATTTTTTCATGTGCCCAGATAGAAATAGACTGCGAATTTAGACTATGTTTTACAAAAATAAATTTAAAAAAGCAACTGCAATGTGGAAAAACAATACATTGAATCAGGAGAATGTGTTTTCTGGTTTCAAGTTTTGGATTGACTTTACATTAATGAAATAGCCAATGTTACTTAACAATCTTTGGCTACAATTACTGTGCAATTTTGTAGTTTAAACTAAAGGTTAACTGTTGTAATTTATGGTTGTATCACTGAAAACTATTTTTATTTAGACATGTGGCCACTTAAAAAAGAACTGAATGACTCAACAATCATCTAACAGTCAAAGACCTTCCATTCAATTTAAATTGTATTCAGATTCTTAGCTACTAGAGTTCCTAGCTGTTTTATTTTTCCTGACTCTCACAGAAAATTCCACAAGTAGTTTTCATAATATAACTCACAAAAATCATAGCAGTTTAGGATAGGTCCTTAAGTATTGATAACTCCAGTGTTATAGTTATACTTATGCTTTTCCAGAAATCTTATGTAGTGTTTGAAATGATTAAATATTAAATCCCTCCAGAGTTTCCATGTTGCTAGTCCCTAAAGATATTGTATGCTAAACATAGTGATATCCATATCTATATACAGATAATTATGTAACGTATAACTTGCATGGCAGCCGCATGCAAATTCTGAAAAAAAGTAAACCAAACTCATACAAAAGAGAAATTTTTTAAAAACTAAAAATAATTTCTTTAGACATCAGACAGAAAGAAAATAGATTGTTTTCTAGTTATTATTCTCAACTGGTACTTTATATTAAAATGCTCAATTTCCAAAAACAACAGTTTTGGGGATAGCTAACTCGGAAACTCTGAGAGTGGGTCCCAGGCATCGGTACTTTTTCAAAGCACCCCACATGACTCTTAAGTGAAGGCAGAAAATTACTGACTTACAGAAATGAAAATTAGAAACTAAACACAAACTGGAGTAAGTTTATAGCAGATACAAGCTCAGCACAAGGTTCTGGCTACAGTTTCAGGAGTCTGAGTGAAATTAGTTTCTTTTAATACCGATAGCACTGAATGCTGTCTTTTCCTTGAAGCAGATAACTTGAATAATAGTGTCCCCATTACTTTATAGAGTTGGCTGTATCTTAGGCTTGACAAAGACAGTATTTATTTTATAAATATTTATTGAATTTTAGGTAATCTGCTAGGCACAAAATGACCCAGAGCACAGAAACCTTGCCAGTCATTGACAATAGTAATCACATGGAATTTTTTCTCAGGTAATTAATCTTCACAGTGGTAACACTGCTACCATTCACTATGCTTAACAATGCCAATTTCTTTGACAATTAGTAATGATGCAATTTTTAAAACACAACCAGGAGGCCACTTCCAGAAGAAAAAGCCTAGTTGGAGAGCTCTAAGTAAAATAACAAAATCATAAGAAAGTTTACATAACCAGTGATACAAAAAAAAAAAAAGAAAAGATATTTACCTGTATTTTAAATTTTTTAATTTTAAGTATGTGGGGTACAATTCAGGGTTAGGTATACAAATGTTCATTATGCAGGTACCCTTGTTGGTGAGTTGTGCCCCTCTTCCCCTGGCAGTTTCCCACTACTGCCAATCCCAACCCCGCCCTCTCCTGGCAGTTTCCCACTACTATATCTTAAGTAGTCATAAATGAAGCTAACTTTGCAGGGCCAAAGAGGGAGAATAAGATAAGTCAACCCTTTTTGTTCTTTAGGGTGCAGCAGTGTGTTCTGGATTCTAGACTGTTAGTTTGGTTCAGGAATGGTTTAGCCTACCACAAAGTATCTGTTGATGGTTGTAATTGTCATACACTTGCTTCCCCATCTGCTGTCCCACATCCCTAGGTGACATAGAAAAAAAGAACAAAATCCCATTGGATTAGATGGATTACAGCTAGAAGTTAAGGAAACGGAAGTGTGTGGGTAAGGAGGGAGGAGTGTGTTTCAGGCCAAGGGAACAACATATGCAAAGACTCTGAGGCATAAACATACAGGGTTGTTTGGGAATTTCCGAGAAGTTCAGCATGACTGGAACATCAGAGGTATGGAGGGAGGGCTGGGAGTTGAAGTCAGCAAAGTAATCTTGGGATACACTAAAAAGACATGGAATTTATCCCACAAATTCTGTATAATCCTTTAAGTGTCTTAAGTAGTAGGGAAAGCCCAAAAGATTTATATTTTAAATTTTAAAAATTTTGGTGGAGAGTTCTGGGATGAAAACTAAAAGGGGGTGATTGCGGGTTGGGGAGTGGAGAGTGCAGACTGAAGACCAGCTGGAGTCTCTTGGAAGAGTAAAGGTCTTGAACTCAAGGACAGTGATGGAAACAGGGAAGAGAGGATGACAAAAATGTATTCATAAGAGATAATTTTTGTCATGTTAGCTGAATGAGAAGGAGAAGGAGAAATCCTAGGTTTCTGGACTGAACAACTGGTAACTGGTAAAACCCTTCATGGAAATAGGATATCGAAGAGAACTAGGTCTGGTGGAGGAGAAGTGAGTGCATTTTTAGATGCAGTTTTAAGTTAGTTTGAAAAACAGTAAAGAAATTTTATCTAAAATCTTAAAACAAAATGTTTTGAGGACCCAAGTTTAAGGGAATTTTACAAAAAAATAGCTGGTCTATGTTCCTCAAAAATGCCAGAGTCATAACAAATAAGAAAGATGGAAAAATTCTTCCAGATTAGAGGAATAAGGAGACTTGATAGTCAAACATACTTGTGATCCAGAATTTATTTTCTTTATGAAGCATATTATTGGGACAGTTAGAAAAATTTAGATATAGTCTGTTGATTAGCAACTAGTATTTTGTCTATACTAATATTGCATTAATTTTCTGATTGTGTTATTTGTTCTCCTGTTACTATGTGAGAGAATGTCTTTGACTTTTTGGAAATTTACACTGAAGTATTTAAGGGTAAAAGGATGGCATAGAAACAATATATTCTCAAATGGTTCAGGAAAAATAAACCTGTATATGTATAAAGACTGAATAATAAAAGTAATTGTGGTAAAATGCTAATTTGGGGAAATATGAGCAAAGGTATATAGGCATTCTTTATATTATTTTTGTGATTTTTTTTGTAATTCTGATATTATGTCAAAATAAAAAAGTATTTCAGTAAAAAATTATTTTGAAATATTTAAAACTCTTAGAAAAGCACAAAGAATAACACAACAGCTATATTCCCTCCAACAAGAACAAACAATAGCTAATATTGTCTTATTTACTTTCATTCTTTGAAGGAAAATGTTACCTCATAACAGTTTATGTAGAAAAAATTATTGTGTGCATGTGTGTCTGCAGAAAAATAGGAGAATGGCAAAGGTTGTAGACTAAAATAACTTTAATCATCTTTTAAATTATGACATAATCAAGCCCAGAGAGTAAGATTATCCCAGACACTGGGGGTGATTACACTCTGGGCTTTAGTTTTACCATACATTTACTGCAGAAGAGCATGATTTAGTTTTCCTGGGAAAGGTTCAAGGGGTTAAATTTTTATTTTAGTTTCTATAGAAAAGCAAAACCACCAGTTCTTTCCACATATCAGCAAACCATAAGAAAGTGCTTTATTTCTCCTGTTGTTTTGATTTGGTCAAAATCCACATAGAAAAGCCATTCAATTGAAACTGTAATAGAAAAAAGGGCTGACTATTCACAAAAACCTTTCAAGAGTCTTTTTTTAAAAAAAGAGTACATAGTACAGACGGGTAAAATTGCCAGAGCATGTGACACCAAATGCTAAAAACAGTGGTGGAATTATCACCTAGGTATGTAAGCAAGATTGAATGGTTGCAATGACCTTCTTCCCCTTTGTTTCTAGCTGCCACCGTGTCCAGGAGGGGTAGGAGTCATCTGGCTCAAGATAGAAGTCGGGAGACTCAATCTGAATGGAAATTTGAGATGGACACAAGAGGGACATAGGTCACTACCCTGGGCATTCATGATGTCTGGGCTTCTTCAGGTATCTTTATCCAGATACTCATCTTTAAGGCCTTTACTCTTACTTTCCTCAGTAAACACAAGAAATGCCAAGTGAAGGATAGGATTCCAAAACCAGGCAGCATATCAAAACTGTAAACACAAGAACAAGTGGAATAAATCCACATGGCCCCATGAGCAGGAGTGATTGTTTCCAGGGCTGGATCCTGGAGCAAGAAGCTTAGCCTCACTTGGCAGAGAAGAGAGCCAGGGGTCCCGGGATTTGGTGGTGCTGTTTTACCCATACCATCTCCACTTCTCTTCTCCTTCTCTCTTTTCTTTTACATCTCTCTGTTCTCTCTAACTTTTTATTATATTTTTGACACCTTTAAACTGTTCTGCAGAAACAGGTTAGCCCTCCTTAATGCACTGCACTAAAGAGGATGTGCTGTCACCTCCCTTTGGGAATTTGCGAATCAGTTCCCACCTTTCTCAAATGTCTCCTTTGGTTTCTCCTTTTGTCTGGCAAAGAACAAGTCCTAGGTCACAGGGTAATGATCTTTTTTTCCTACTCTTCAAAAGAAAAAAATAAGATTCCCTTTTTCATCTTGAATATTTCCCCCACAACATGTCTTCAAGTTGTGACTAAGATTTCTCAGCCTAAGCAAATACAATTATTTTCATAATAATTTTTACATCCTGGCATGGAAAATAAATACCATCATTGTTGACTGCTGTGCCCTTTCCTATTCTTATTAAGGAAAAACATGGCTAATAGGAAAAGGAAGGCATCATAAAGATTTATTAAAAGGGTGGCAGAAAAGTCACTTAGAAACACAAAACAACTCCTGCTGAACTGGTCACTTTCTAATTGAAAACAATGACTACTAATGTGACCAGCATAAAATTGCCTTATGTGCCAAATATTTCTGTATATCCACATTGTAATATAGGCCCTCACACTAAGGATGTTCTGAACGCATGGTCTCCAACACCCAGGAATTTATATTCGTAAATGTTTTATGAGGTCATTAAAAATTAAAGAATCATTTAGTAAAATTATGACAACTCTTTCTGTATGTGTGCTTTTATAGAAATATATCTGAGGAACACATTCACCTAAATAAGAAGCATATTTATCTTTAGGTGGTGGTATTTTATACAATTAAAAAAAAAACTTCCTTCTTTGTATTTTTACATGTCTTAATGTTTTGCTTATGGCATGATTTATTTTATAACCAAGAAAAATAAATTTTTTTTTTAGATTGGAAAGCAGATCATGAGATGTTTCAAACACTCATTTTTCAAGTTGAAAATTATATTACAAAAAGTACATGTTTTTAAATGCAAATCAATTTTTAAACGAAGTGATTCTAAAATTAATTACTCTGTAATATTTAGCTTTTTTAAAATATTGAATGTTTGTGAAATTCCTAACATTAAATCTAGCTTCCTGTGTGCAAGCTGGGTTGCTATGGTGACAGCACTTTGTCCTTGCGACTGAAACTTCTAAATTATAGGTTTATAACTTCATATTATCTTATTCCCATTGAACTGTTTAAAAAGTGGTTTTGATTATCTCTGCTATGAGGCCCAAAGGACTCTTGTATCCATTTCTCAACAGACAGACCACCAATCAAAAGAGGTGAAAATAAATCTTCACTGCACTTAGCAGAATCCAGATAGATCTCAGCCCCCATCCTCTCCCACCTACCATCTGGACCTCCCTGCAGCTAAGGGAGCAACTGGAGAAAGCAGGGAGGAGCACCTCCCCCAGTCTATTAACTGCTGCAACCACTAGAAGCAGGATCCAGAAAGAGACCCCCAAAGTCATGATTTTCTTCCATTTTCAATACCTTGCTGACCTGACTTTTTTTTTCTTTGAGTTGGAGTCTTACTCTGTTGTCCAGGCTAGAGTACAGTGGCACAATCACAACTCATTGCAGCCTTGACCTCCTGAGCTCAGGCAATCTTTTTAACTCAGCCTTCTGAGGAGCTGGGTCTAAAGGTGCATGCCACCATGCCCAGCTAATTTGCGCGCGCGCACGCGTGTGTGTGTGTGTGTGTGTGTGTATTTTTTTTTTTTTTTCTTTTTGTAGAGATGAGGCCTTGCTATGTTGCTCTGGGCTTGAACTTCTTGGCACAAGCAATCCTCCTGCCTCTGCCTCCCAAAGTGCTGGGATTATGGGCATGAGCCAAGGAACCTAACCCTGACAGAACCTTTAAGAGGTCCCTAAGTCCCTTTCAAATTTAAAATTTATTAATCTACAAATAATTAACAAGAAAAAAAACAGGTTTTCAAATGAAGTGTTTTACTCCTACTTATCAGGATTAGGGATTCAATTTAGATAAATATTTGATGACAGATGTATGAATAAATTGCCATGGCTCAATTCTGCCCCCACCCCTCCTCCATTTAAAATTTTTTTAAGCTCTGGAGAGAAAGGGCTCTGCAAGTCAGGATTTAGTATTTTATCATTTGGGCACTAAGGATACCATCCATTTTTTGAAGCAGTGGAATAAAATGATAAGATCTGTATGATTTGAACAAAAAGTAGACTTGAAAGAGGAGAAAATGAGTGAAAAGAAACCAGTAATCAGGCAAATTATTTTTGTGTCTTATCAAAACATCTTCCACCCAATTTATTGACATGCCTTTGGCAACCTCTCCCCTCCTCATTCCCTAGCTTAGGCTCCATTTCTGTCTCCAGTAACCCTTTCCTCTTCTTGACATTCTTTCTACTATTATGCACTAACCCTGTGCTACAGTATTGTACTTAGCTGAGCAATGAATTAATTTAGATTATTAAGTTAAAACAGATTTACTTCATATTTGTTGTAGCCTAAATGTAGTATATTGGGTAACTCATTGTAACCAGCTTTTACTCATTCCTCCTTTTCTGGGATTTGATCTATCAATTATTCTCTTGGTCTCTGTCTTTGCCTATCTTCTCTTCTTCAATCATTCCTTTTCCATTGACCATGCATCTCTGTTTATAATTAAGTCCAGTTCTAACCATGATACAAAAAAAAGAAAAAAGCCTTAATACTATCTCTCACTTCAGCTACACTCTCATCTTACTCTTCCCTCCAGTACTACTTTCACCATCTATTCCTACCCACCTCATCACAGGTTGCTTCTTTCTGTTTTCACTCTGCCAAAGTTGCTGTCCTTATGGCCTTCCACAGACTAAACCAACACTCATCTTAGTGGACCTTGCTATACCATTATTGTAGTCATTTTTTCTTTCTATATTAAAATGTACTTCCATCAGGATCATAGTCACTGAAATTCTCCTTGCTTTCCCCTGTTACATTAGACTCTTTTACCATTTTCTCATCTTTTGTCTACCCCAAATATTGGTGTCCTATCCTGTTTTCTTCCTCTTCCTAGGCATCTCATCCAACTGATATTTCCAGCCACTTCTGTATACCTCTATTTCTCTTCTGAGCTTCACATCTGTATTTTTAATTTTCCAGTGACTATTTATTCTTTCCTCAAACATCCACTGAGTCTCTATATTGCACCAGATAAGACACAAAAATAATTAGCCTGACTATTCATTTCTTTTCACTCATTTACTCCTCTTTCAAGTCTACCTTTCATTTATAAATACAAATTTAATCATTTTATTCAGCTGCCTTAAAAAATTTAGGTTTTTCCCTAATGCCCAAATGATAAAATGCCAAATCCTGGCTTGCAAGTTCTTTCTCTCCAGTCTACTTTCCCACTTCATCTTCTTTTTCTCTCCTTTTTATTCCCCCAAACTGCCAAGAAACTACACATACAATGTACTCCCCACATTATCTTCATGCATATGGCTGGGTTTCACCACGTGGTTTTCTTGGGCTAGAATGCTCTTCCACCCTCTTTCTTCTTTACTAGCTCGTATACTTCTTCCTAAATCTTCCTGGTTCCCTCCCCTACCTCCACCCCCATTTGTTGATCTCTAACATAGCATTTTTTTTTACTGTTGTAAACCTTGGGGGAACAGGGTCTCCCTACTGTCTGCTTCTAACACAATTCCTAAAATACAGTAAGATTCTTCAAATGTGTGAATGAATGAACATGTGAGTTAACTACTAATATACAATGAATAAAATTTGGAAGGCCAGAAAAATGAGAAAGCTTAAAATTCAAATGAATAAATAGGGCTTCCATTTATATCTGGATGCACCATATTTCCATGATTCAGTCATAACAATTATTGATTAATATATACCATAACATGACTCCTCATTCTTTCCCCAGTCCAAAAGTTTTCAGCTGGGGAAGTATGCCTTTGGCAACCTCCCCCATCCCCATTCCCTAGTTTAGGCTCCATTTCTTTCTTTAGGAATCCTTTCCTCTTCTTGACATCCTTCCTACTATTAAGCACTAACCCTGTACTCCAGTATTGTCCTTAGACGAGCAATAAATTAACTTAGATTATTAAATTAAAACAGATTTCTTTCATATTTGTTGTAGTCTGGTAGTAGTAAATTGGGTAACTCATTGTAGCCAACTTTTATTCATTCCTCTGTTTACCTCTCCTCAGTGATGATAAAATAATAAATGCAAAATTTATTGAAATGAAACAGGTACAGGATAGTAATTATGACAACAGTAAGCAATCTCTATATTGATGCATTCCTAGCAAGAAGATTTGGAATGTTTTCAGATTTTTGCTCTCTCTTATAATTAAACTGGGATTCTATGTCGAGGAGTAGAGGAAAGCATCTATTTGACAGCCAATTATTTTAGGTTGTGATACTCAGCTGGAATAGAAAAAAAGAACTGCTGAAGGTTAGGAATTTTTTCATTTTTTGAAGTGGCAGGCCAGTAATGAAATAGCAGCCCATTCTAGACCTTTCAAGTAGGTGTCAAAGTCCTATAATTTTAATGGAATATGACTATTGACAGAGTCTGCTTTAAAAGCAACTATTTATCATCATATTGGGGAAAGTGACTACTCAAATGGTCACCAATGATTAAGTAACTGCTAAATACCAATAAACAGACTTTAGAAAATTCATAAGCTGAATGTTACCTGATTGGGGAAATGGTTCAAACTTCCTTAAATGAATGTCAGTTTCTTATTTCACATAAAGCAAATGTTTTCTATCTGTAAGGTAGTTTTAAAAGGAACAATCGCAAAAATGGAAATCTCTTTTAATAATTTGCCTATGTTTCCAATACATGGGTCCAGGACAGACACAGGTTTCATTTTGCTCAATTCAGTTGCATTCAGATATGTAGATGCTCCTCATCTGTTGCATATGTAGATGAAACAGATATTTAGATGTTCCTCAGTAGCTATGCTATGTTTCTATTTTCCTTTGCCTTTTTGTGTTCAAAAGAGAACAACCAAGACTGAAACCATGGAATCAACCTTTAATATCTATTGCTCTTGGTGGCAGTGAACCTGTGACAGGGCTAAGAACCCTCACAGCCTAGAGAATGCATGGCATCATGCTCATGACCTTGCCAGAAAACTGAGCTAGACAGATAGCCTCATGGTACTATATATTTTGTGTTAACGCTTGAGAGACAAAAGAGGGTAAACTGTAAGACTAACAAAATATTTTAAGTCTATGCCTAAAAGATGCTAGTACAGGCCATGCTAAGTACTCAGCACTATCACTCAGCTTTGCGTATGGAGAAGACACATTTAAAGGAAAATAAAAGATATGCTCACAGATCATTTTGAGAGACCTTACGAAAGGACAACAGAGAAAAATCTCATCCCTCAGTAATATTACATAGATATCACGAGTCGCTTAAAGACATATGAAACTAGATTTTTTTTTTTTTTTTTTTTGGTTCCGGCTGGGGAACCCTCTTCCATTACCAATAGGATCACCACCCACTCATTAGTAGGAAGATCAGCCAAAATAGAGAGTCTTGCTGATGGAACAGTGCTCACATAGTATCCATTAGCCATGTGTCTCTGTTAAAAACAATATGTGTGCTTGACATAAAAAGCCCAACAATTCATTTCTCCTCTTGCACACTTTATATCAATATGATGAGATAAATAGGAAGGATCACACACAAACGTGGTGACTCTAAACATTTATTTATTCTAAAGGCAACAATTATTTTTCTTTCAAATGTCTGCTGCTGAAAATATAGGGTGGTTATTGTGCACTTGCTTTTATTATCCCTATTGAAAAAAATCTGAGAAATAAATAATTCAAATAGTTGAATTTCTAGTGGGGCAACTCAGTTACTGTTGCTTTGGAAACTAGTTCTTCCATGTATATCTACACACTCAACTGATATTGAACCAACATTTTTTTAAGGATCAAAAATAATTCTGATTTTCCAGGGACTTTCCCCTTTTCACTTTATTGATTGGATAAGGCTATTTAAATTGCATGGAAAGTGATTTGATCAATAGTAACATCTAGCCTGCACTTTCAACTCCGGGAACTGGGGAAAGGATATATAACTAGGTCTTTGGGTTTAGCCAAGGAAGTTTGGGGTTAAAGTCTAGGTTCCTTCATGACATTATGAACCTGACTCTTTTCTTAATCAGTAAATCAGAGGTTGCTTTGTGAATCTCTAAAAATTTATTTAGGAAAATTCAATTATGTATTTACATAGATACAATTAATAGATAGTAGCACTCTGTTTAAAATATTTACGTAGATACAATTAATAGATAGTAGCACTCTGTTTAAAATATTTAACAAGACTGCAGATACTACTTTTCTGCCCTACCATAATTACACAAGTAAACATCACTAATATTATTTAAGAAAAACACACAGATAAATAATTATCAAAGTCATCTATTCAGGACATCTCCCCTTAGCTATATGCTTTTAATTGTAAGACACACAAACAATAGAATCTTGGTGCTAGAAGAAATTTTGAATGTCCTGTAAGAATAGAGGTATAGGGACTGAATCTTGGTGAAGATAAAAATGAGCGATGATGACATGGTGTGAGAACTTTGGACTACAGCCAGGTAGAAGTTATGGAAGGTGATGCCAAAGGCGCATCACAAAGATGTCCCCAAAACAAAAGAGATGTATAATGGAAAATCTAAACTGCCCAGGTATTTTCTAAAGCTACATTCTGCTAAAAATCAGTGCATTTGGTAAATATTTGCCTTGTCTTCCAGACAATTTTATTTTCAGATTTTAGAGAGCAATAAAGAGAATTGCCAGTCTAAACTTGGTTATGATGATCGCAGAAGGATGATAAAGAGAAATTGACAGAAAGCTTGACACCATGACATTTTAGAATGTGTAATTTTAGAATGGGTAATAGAATGTGCAACAGGCAATAAGGTCACTAGTCTTTGAAAAAGTAAATAGTAAAAAACTAAAGGACTGACCCCAATTGTCACTAATGATGGGGTAAGGAGAGTAGGAAGGAGTAGGAACACCAATAAGAATCATCCCCTGTGAAAGAAAGAGAAGTAACTAAAGTCATCGGTGTGTCTACACAGAGAGTTCTGCACTGAATCCATCTTTTTGTTTTTAATTTTAAAGGTCAAGTCGGCTAAGATCTGTAAATATAGTATGAGAATAGCAGAAACTCTTGAGAATGAATTAACGGTTGGGAGAAACACTGAGAGATTAAACAGAACTTTCTAGGTATACTCAGATAAAAAGACATTGAAGAAAAAGTATGACAGACCTTATTATGATCAGAAGTCAGAGTAGGAATCCTGTTCTGTTCAGTTGGGGATCTTGTTACCTGACCAATTTTACTCTTAGTTTCCTCAACTATAATATGGTTGGTTACCTCAGCCTAAAATTTCTGTTGAGGATTAAATAAAATTGGTAAAATATTTAGCATAATGGTTAATATAGAATTAGTTCTCTTTTAAAAGCGTCAGCCACTGTCAATACCATTATTATCAAAAATATAGACCCAGTCCCTGAGGCTTATGACATGATAATGGGAGTAGAATTGAATCTAAGTTATTTTCTATAATAGTGTCTGTCACTCAAATTTTGTTTTATTTACACATTTGCATATGTGCAGATATATAATAAGCATATTTGCATATATAATAAGCATTATTTCTTTCCATATTCAAGACTATAATAAACATACCGACTGGGACTTAGCCAGAAACAGAAATCTTGATATCTTCAGGTTGATATCAAACATGTTTTAGGTGTGATGTAGTGAATTGGGAATTAATTTGGTTATGTTAATGTTCAATTCATATTTCACTGTGCTATCTATATAAATATCTGGGAAGTCAAGTTGACTGCTAAAATTTAAATGTTCTATATGTAATATAGAGAAAGTTTAACAAATACTTGGTGGATAAATCAATGAATAAGGAACTGGAGAGAACTTGGAAAAATAAAGAGAAGTGATTGCTAAGATCTGTAAATATAGTATAAGAATAGCAGAAACTCTTGAGAATGAATTAAGGGTTGGGAGAAACACTCAGAGATTAAACAGAACTTTCTAGGTATACTCAAATAAAAAGACATTGAAGAAAAAGTATGACAGACCTTATTATGATCAGAAGTCAGAGTAGGAATCCTATTCTGTCCAGTTGGGGATCTTGTTACCTAACTAATTTTACTCTTAGCCAACTTGACCTTTAAAATTAAAAACAAAAAGATGGATTCATTGATTGTTAGGTAGTGATATGGGGGATACTTGCTTCTATTTTATTTACTTTATTATACAAAGTATACTTTTATTTTATTTATTCATTTGTTTTGAGTTGGAGTCTCACTTTGTCGCTCATGCTGGACTGCAGTGGCACACTCACAGCCACCGCAGTCTTCCACCTGCTAGGCTCAGGTGATCCTTCCACCTCAGGCTTCTATGTAACTAGAACCACAGGTGCATACTAGCACTCCTGGCTAATTTTTTATTTATTGTAGAGACAAGGTCTTGCCAAGTTTCCCAGGCTGATCTCTAACTCATGGGTTCAGGCAACCCTCTCACCTCTGCCTCCCAAACTGTTGGGATTGCAGGCATAAGCCACCGTGCCTGGCAAGGATACTTTTTTTTTTTTTTTTTGAGTTGGCGTCTCACTCCGTCGCCCAGACTGGAGTGCAGTGGCCGCTTCCGGCCACCGCAGCCTCGACCTGCTGGGCTCCGGCAATCCTTCCGCCTCAGCCTTCCGAGTAGCCGGAACTACAGGCGCGCGCTACCACGCCCGGCTGGTTTTTTTGATTTATTGTAGAGATGAGGTCTCGCCAAGTTGCCCAGGCGAGTCTCGAACCCGCGGGCTCAGGCACTCCACTCACCTCAGCCTCCCCAGGCGTGGGATTACAGGCTGAGCCACCGAGCCCGGCTGGATACTTTTAAATTATTATTTTTTTGAAGTCATGATATACTTGGTGCATTGTGTTTCCCTGATTTTCCATTATGATAATGCTGTCAAAAGAAGAAGCAAACCTAATTTGTTGTAACTGATATTTTATGACTTCTGATCACTACCATATTCTACGTGAAGTGTTTACAAGTTACCTGCTCAATTATCTGTTCTGAGTGCTGCCCAAATTTGATGTCAAGCAGGTTGGTCCAAATTTATAGCATCTACCTTTTTTTTTCTTTTTTGACTATTGAGAAAATATTTGTCCATAAATTTAAAATATCATGTAGAAGGAATAATGTAACTAATAAAGATACACTATGTATGAGGACAAAATATGTCGAGTTTATAATGTATTTTTGTTGTTCTTGCAAAAAGGCTAGACTGATTATGAATTTATGAATTATTCAATGGTATAAAGCAGTAATGCTTCTTATTGTTTGGCACTAAATTTAAACTGAAAATAAAAATTTAGAAACTAAATCTGCTTCTTTATCTTTTATGATATGGGTTTTACATACAAAGAGTTCTAACTTGTAGACAAAGGAAATGTATTATGTTATTCATTTATTAAATAATTATATACAATATATATTTTACCCAAGAAGTGCTATGGGGTGAATTAGAATTATGGTTATTTAATTAATGAATGTGTGATGTGGTAAGAGAATGAGAGATGTACAAACTCTTCAAAACTTGACCTATAGTACTACAATTAAGAGAAGTTTTGGTGGTGAGCCAGACTTAGTGGAGAAGGTGGCATTTCATAGGTCTCTGATGTGTAGAAGGAGACAAAACTGGGGCTGGGGGTAAGGTAGAGTATTTGGTCAAAGAAGAAAAAGCTTCATAAGTAATGTGAGAGAAGAGTAAAAGTGTCAGTCACATATGGGGCATAGGGAATATTTCCACTAAAGAATATGTAATTTACAAAGGACATAAGGGAAGACAAACCTAATGGCAAAGGATTGGATCTGATTATGGAGAGCAGTAAATTCTAGGCTAAAAATTTTGAATGTGTTTTTTAGAAAATAGAGACATCATTGTGGTGTTTGCATGGAGTAGTGACATTAACATAGCTACGCTTCAGGGAAATTCTTCAATAGTAATATTTTCAATACATTTAAGTGCTGTAATCCCAGCACTTTGGAAGGTGGAAGTGGGAGGATGGCTTGAACCTAAGAATTTGAGACCAGCCCAGGAGACGTTGTGAGACCTCATCTCAACACAAAATTTTACAAAATTAGCCAGGCGTAATGGCATGCATTTATAGTCTCAGCTACTTGGGAGATTGACACATGAGGATCTCCTGAGCCCAGGAGTTGGAGGCTATCATGAGTTGTAATTGGTACCGTTGCACTCTAGCCTGGGAAACAGAGTGAGACCCTGACTCAAAAAAAAAAAAAAAAAAAAGGAGAAAGAGTTTGAGATGAGCAATTGTTTTTAAAAGTTCAAGTGAATAATAATGAGGAATTAGAGTAGTGACAAAATATACTTAATTTTGTTAGCAAATATATCTGTGTATTTAATACAAAGCTTTGAATTACAAGCAAATTAAAGAGAATATTCAGCATCCTTACTTAAAACCCAGGCAAGATGTCAAGTTACAGGTTAATTATGGTGATGATAAAATTTAAAAAATAAACTAAAATAGAAGAGACCTAAAAATCTCATAGTATTTTATAAGCAAGTAGATATAAATAAAAAAGTAATCTGAGGAAAACAGGACTCTGCCAAAATGTGAAACAGAAAGTTGTGTTAGACACTGCTAGTTATCACTTCAGTATCCGTCTTCCCTTTCTTTTTTAGTAAAAGAACCTTAAAATGTATCGAGGCAATGAATGAAGCGTTATATTTCCCAGAATGAATGTTATACTTCCCAGTTTCACTTGTAGCAAGATGGGGTCATGTGATTAAATTAGTGAATGGGATTTAGCAAAAGTGTCTTATGTGATTCCTAGAACGTATCCCTCAGGGGAAAGGATGTGCTCTGTCCTTTCCTTCCTTACTGCTAGCTGAACTGTGGGCCTCCTGGCTGGAACTTGAGCAGCCACCTAGCATCCAAGATGAAAGCCAGGTATTGAGGCTGACAAGGCAAAAATCCAGGAGGAGTCTGGATCTCTGATGATCATGGAGTGACCATACTAGTCATGGACAGCATGTATGAGATAAATCAAACTTTATCTTGTTTAAACCACTGTTGCTTTGGTTTTCCTATAACTTGCAGCTAAGCCTAATCTTTAGAACTAGAATATTATTCTAGCAACTTATATTAAAATGCCAAGGCAACTGAAGGAACCAAGAATGTGGGATGTGGCTCCTGGGTACAATCCAGGAGGTTCCTGATGGGATCTGGGTTGAACACAGAGAGAGAAAATATGCTTGGGCAAAATATGTAAATCCAAGCCTGCATTCTTTACACCTTTAGTATTACAGATATATTACTTTTCCTGCTTATCAAGCAGGTGTAGTTAATAAATCACGAATCTGGGTTTCCACAAATCAACATGTACAATAAAACCTAGACACCTTGCTATACCTGTTTTAAAAGGAGGCACTGCTGCCTAGAAGCAGCCTTGGACTTGGAGGAGGCTTATTTTCCTGGTAGCCTGGTCAGTTGGCTTGGGACTGCAGTCAAGACTTCTCACTGTTAAAACTATCATTCATGAGGGTTGGGTGAGGAAAGAACAGACAAGTATAAGAATAATTAATGGAGAAGTAACTCTTTAAAACTATGTTGAGCTTTGTTTTAGTCAATTTAAATGTGTAAATGGACCTTTTTCAGATAAGGCACTTAAGGATATATTTCTTTGCTACTCCAAAACACCTAGTTAACTACACCAGATTATTAACTACACCAGAGGGTTAACTAAGTATTTCTCATTGAGGAACATGTCTTACATGGCTTTAACTAAAGCATAGCAGACTGAAGGAGCCTGGGTCTGGTCATTAGGGGTTCTTGAGTCAGGAGATGAGGTAGACTCATTGGCATGAGACAGCAACTAGGGTTGTTCTTAGTAGCAAGAAGAAAGAGAGTTAGAGAGGCTCAATATTGGCAAAGGAATCTGTCTCAACAAAGATATGGAACCGTCCCTTTAGCTAGGGACAGTGAGAAGTTTGGGCAGGGGTTTTGCATCAGGGAGGGCTGTGAGTAAGTAGGGTATTGTGGTAGGTGAACTCTGAAGAGCTTGAGAAGTCTAGAAACAAGCTGGGAGAAAGGCTGGCTTGCAGGTGGACTGGCTACATGGGATGAGATCCCAGCCGGGAGGCCTGGAGATCAGGCCCCAGTAAGAATTGCTGGAGGATGTCAGAGGAAATAAAAAAACTGAACTCAGAGTTGGAAAACTAGAGGAAGAGGAGGCCTGGTGACAAGAAAAGATGCAAAAGGCTGGCTATTAAGACCAGGTGCAAGGTACAAGGTTAGAGGTTACTTAGAGCAATATTTACCCTAGAGCAATAAGGTAAATGGATCATGACTTATGTAGATATGTAAAAAGTCCTTTTATTCTTGGGACTAGAAGGATGTTGAAACTGACTAGGGAGAGATAGGCAGCTAATCACATTATATTGACCGAGAAGGACTCATGTGCAACCAGGAAACAGCTGCCCATTGAACGCATTCTGTGAGGCTGTTCTTCTCTGGCTTTAGGTACACTTTAGGGAAGATACTGTTGACTTTTCTGGTCACTCTCAGAGTATCCTCTGGCCACTTCAGTCCCCTAAATTAACAATTCTAATATTAAAATGTCCAGTCCCCATGTAGAAACTTACAACTACATATATCCCAACTTTTCTCTCTTCCCAAGTTTGAATCTTCTCAAAGGAGTGTCAGCTTCCTATTTCTCTGTTTAAGTAGGGTTTAAGTAGAAGAAAATGAGTGAGCAGGAAGTACTTTGCTTGTCATATTTTACTGGCACACAACTGGAGCTGACATTCTTTGAGCTTGATAGGTTTTTAAAGCTCTGTGTCTTTTTTGCAATGTTTTCAGAGGTCCTTTGGAGATAAAACCATTGCTGGGGATCATTATTCAGAGTTCTGGTGGTACAGAGCAATGTATATCCTCAGCCCCTCAATGTGCAGGGTATATTTCCTGCTTTTCTCTTCTGCAGTCCAATCATGTCTTCAGGCACTCTTCTTGAAGATCAAAGCTACGCTAACTGTTCTTCCTGCTTTCACTCCTCTCATTTGATAGATGAGAAACTTTTACACATTCTTTGCTCTCAACAAATTCTAGAAGAATGGGTTATCCCCGAAGTATTAGCTTCTCTTATTTTCTCCATTAGGGTAGCCAGTCAGCCATCCAGCCACAGTCAGCCTGCTACCCTTTAATTTGTCTGGTCTGAGACTGGGTCCACTTTATTTTCCAAGTAGCTAATAACATACCAAGTGGTAGTGTTTTGGGTTTTGGTTTTGGTTTTGGTTTTCGGAGTAGTTTATTTACTGCCTATTCTCCTGGGCATAATAAGAGGGCAGGAGGTAGGGGACTCATAATTCTCTGATAGCCCTTCCCATAAAACCTCTTGTAATCTCCATTTCTGCCTTTTTATAGCTTTAATATGGGTGAATACCTAAATAAAACTAACTTTCGACCATCTCCTTTGTCAGTCCCATAAGGTAATCTCACATCTCATTTTGAAACATGGAGTAGTTTGCACATACTCCTAAGGAATCAAAGTTACGACTTAAATACTGTCTTTTTTTATTTTAAAGATGTGGGGTACAATTCAAGATTAGGTATACAAGTGGTCATCGTACAGGTAAAGTTTGGGCATTTTAATATTTACTTATAATTATAATCATCTATATTTTAAAAAATTTTAGATTTTTACCATGTGTATATATCCTTTGCTAGATTTTAACAAACTTCATTGCAAAAAATGATGCCACCCACTGACTTTCTCAGGACAGCACGTTGATGTGTTTGTTAGTTATCCTCCCAACCCCCATATGGCATCCCTTATAACAGGAAGCTATATTTTGCTATAGAAGACTTGCTAAATATTCCCACAGTATGTCTTTCTTTACTATTTTCACAAGCGGACTTTTCTTTTTTTCTAAATTCTACTTCAGTCTGGTAGAATTTAATACATTTAATAGTATTTAATGCATTTCATTTTACCTCTAAAAAAGAATAGTAGGTGAGGTTGCACTTAGACAATTACACAACATTACAAATTTCCACTGGCTGACTTTCAGGAAATTTGCTTAAAGTATTTGGGGTGTGTTCGCTATTATCCCACTTTTTTGGATCATAATTAGCCATTGTTTTTTTTCCTATTTAAGTTCGTACATTTGCAAATATTTTTCCATGCTGTGCCCAAGCTAACAATAAACCCACTTAAGACACTGTGTATGGCTGGAAACAATTTAAAGGATATAACAAGTAGGAAATTTTTCTATAGCTTGAACTCTGATTTTTTTCTATGTTGGTTTAAAGAAAATACGGCAGTGACTTAGCTTTGTTAGCCTTTACAACAGTAGAATAAAATATTAGAGGTTTAGAACACGGTAGAATAAAATATTTAAAATTTCCAAATAAATCATCTTTTGCATTCAGGATTAAAAATTTAGACTTCTAGAAGTCACTGTTTAATTGATGGGCCTGACTGAACCTTAGCTGTCTCCTACTTTTAATCTTCAGGTATTACCTCATTTCAGACACCTATAAAAACATCTACTCTGATATGTTGTTGGAGTGAGAAAAGGAAAATGAGAGATCTGCAGCGTCATTACCAAATATAAATTAGATGATAATATCAGCACTTTATCAAACAATAATTAATAAAATGTTCTCTCATATTTTTGGCATATTTTTCATGGCGTAGGAGGAGAGAGACTAAAAATGAGAAAAACTGTAATGTCTTTTTTTCCAAGATATTATATATGTGAAAGCAGCATTTAAAAATGCAAAAGGATACAGGATCAACTATATTTAGTAACTGGCACATATAAAATGAAGTATGTTCACAGGATAACTAACAAAAAATGAAGAAATCAAATAATACTGTGTGAGGAAAAAAGAAAGAAACTGGGTATATTATAATAGTTTGCCAAGACAATCTCAAGAGAGATATGATAGCTGTTTCATGCACTGGCTGGATTGTCATTTGCAAAAAGAATAGATTCTGATGACTTCTGGCTTCTTAAAGAACAAAGCCCATACAGCTGCACTTGGCATCCCAAATCTTAAACAATCTGATTCCAAACCCCCTTCCAAATTATGTCTTTCTAATTGAAACCATATCAGTTCCAGGCAATTCTTTCTTACTCATACACTTTATCACATGCTATTTTTACCTAGAATGCCTTACTTCTCTTTTCCACCTGAAGGACATTTACTCATCCTTTAAAGATAATTTTGGATTTCTAGGTAAATATCTAACTTCCTATGGTATACCAACGTCCTCACTGAAATGACAAAAAGAATACAAAAATAGAAAAAAACTACCTCAGGATTGGAAAATAGGGATGAATACCTCATACATGCTAGAAAATCTAGGAATGCCTGCTACATATAGTGCAGGTAGGGCAGAGAAAAGACACCGAAACCAACTTGCCACTTTCTTCCTAAAGGTAGCTGGCATGTCAGGAAGCAAGTTGCAGAGATCCAAGATGTTCCTCGTAGGACAAAAAGCAGACCTCCAAGAATCACTTTTGCTGTGAAGGTCCAGCAATATTCAAAAGTAGCTGTAACTGCATCTCTCAAAGTTCTTAAGCTACTCTTTCAACTAGAAAAACAGTGGTGAGCCAAAACACCAGGTTAATAAAGGCTAGGTTAGGTTGTATATGGAGAATATGTCAAATAGAAACCTGTATTCAAAAAACCTGTCCATTCATTCTTCTACTTGATGTAAAAATGACAAAGTTATAATAATTAAGGCAGTATGTTTTGATGCAACAATAATCAGAGAGCACTACTTCAGAAACAAACTCAAATATATATGAGTTATATTAACTTGCCTTAGCCCCAGTTTCTTCATTTGTAAAGCAGAGAGAGATGATGATAATAACACATAATCCATAACACTAGATAATAAAAGCATTGTGATGT
Organism: Tarsius wallacei; assembly: GCA_963574415.1. NCBI lineage: Eukaryota > Metazoa > Chordata > Mammalia > Primates > Tarsiidae > Tarsius > Tarsius wallacei. The sequence continues at coordinate 34,162 of CAUYQG010083820.1, forward strand.
TTAAGTAAGTTAATGTATGTTAAATGATTAACACAATATGCACCAATAAATTCTAGCTTTAAGATTATTCTTATTGCTGTAATTATATAAAAGTGGTACTTTTATATAATGAAGTTGGAATTTTTTATCACTTACTTGCAATATTTATTAGGAATTTTAGAGAAAACTGAGTTTGACCATTACCTTCTTTTTTAAAAAATTTTTTTATTTGACCATTACTTTCTAAATTACTTCCTATAATTGCTGGTGAATAATTAATCTTAGAATGAAGAACGACTTTTTCAGAAAATATCAAAGACATTATACATAAGAAAAATATTACCTAATTTGCTACACAGAAATAAAATCAAAAAATTTGAATAGACAAAAAGCATATTAAGAGAAATTGAATGACAAACAACAAGGTGGGGAAAATATTCTCAACACAAGTTGGAAAGCTAAATATTTTTAAAACATATAATATAGAGACCTGACTATTCAATAAGAAAAGTACAAATACATGAAAAAAAGAAGTTAAGTGTATTTCCGGAATGCCTGAATACATTTAATAAATGTTTGTTGAGTACCTGCTTGATAAATCTATTACTGTAGATCTAGGATATAGTAGTAAAATAAGAAATAAAGTATTTGCATTCATGATCTTATCTTTAGAAAAACCAATAAAAGCATAAATACATATGCTCAGTAAACATGAAAAAAATTCCTCAGTAAAAACCAAAGTTATGAAAATAAAATTAATGTATAATTTTTCACCCATCATAAATGTCCAAGATTTTAAAAATACATAATATTTCTCTACAAGATAGAGAAGTAGATTTTTTACTGGTGAGAACATCAGAGGTGCTTTTTAAAAGAGAAATTTAGTAATATTTACCTAAAAAAATATTTTACCAAATAATTCAACTTCTTGAAGTCTATTCTTAGAAAGTAATCCATACAGCAGATAAAATTTTGCTTATGATGATGAAAATAGCTGCATTTTTTGCCATAGTGTTTTATTATTTTTTAATTTTTATGATTAAAGGGCATGAGTGCAGTTTTGTTACATGTATATATTGTATAGTTGTGGAGGCTGGGCTTTTGGTATAACCATCACTCAAATAATGTACATTGTTTCCCTTAGGTAATTTCTCATTCCTTAGCCCCCTCTTACCCTCCCGCCTTCCGCCTCTCCAGTATCTATCTATAACTCCATTCTCTGTCTCCTATGTACACATTATTTAATTCCCACTTGCAAGTGAACAAAGAATTTAAAACAACATTTTTATTCCTATAAACATAGAGTTTATGTAAGTTATGATTCATCTGCAAAATAGACTACTGTATAACTCGAAAAACATTTTAAAAGAATATTTTATGAAGTTAATAAATATTCTTGAGTCCTATTAAATCAAAAAAAGTTTATAAAACATTATGCCAAACTTATCCCTTTTTAATGAAAAGTTTTTATAGATGCATAGAAAAAGTTTTAAAATGTTTGCTAAAATAGTAAACCATCCTTGGTTTGTGAAAAAGTTCAACATATGATTTTTGTTTGCTGTGTGCTTTTCATATTTTCTAATGATCAACACTAAATATGAAGTTATTTTATAATCAAGCAGAAAATTTATAAGGGGGAGAAATCCAGCTAGAATGAACCTCTGCTCTGAAGTCTTGTGCCACTCACCTAGTCAGAGTGGGTTGCTTTTTCCTCTACATTCTCAAAGCATTTTGTTCTCATTTACTTTAAGCATGTACTAATTCCTTATGAACTTTTCTTTCCACTGGACTGAGATCCTTCAAAGTGGAGTTATTTATCTTTATGTTCTCATTTTTGTTCCTCAGTTACTAATACAAACCCAGAGTAGAGACGCTCAGTGTTATGAGTTGAATTTGTTTTCCAAAAAGCTATGCTGAGGTCCTAAGTCAGAGTATCTGTAAATATAAGATTATTTGGAAATAGGATCTTTGCAGATGTAATCATATTCTGGCAATATCACTACAGCAAGCCCTAATTCAACATAACTGTTGCACATATACGTAGAGAAAATACCATGCGTTGATGGAGACAGAGATGGAAGTTATGCATTTACACGCCAAGAAATGACAAGGATTGCGGCAATATCAGAAGCTAAGAGAAAGGCATGGAACAGATTCTCTCTTAGAGCCTTCAGGGACAGGATGGTCCTGTCAACATCTTGATTTTGGACTTCTAGCCTCCAGAATTGGGAGGGAATAAATATCTGTTGTTATAAGCAACACAGTTTGTGGTACTTTGTTACAGCAACCCTGGAAAACTAATATGCTCAGTGAATAAGTATTGAATAATAAATGAACAGATTGTTTCTACAAGACTCCCAGGGATAGATTCAGAACCAGTGGATGGACTTTAGAGAAAGAAGATTCTTGCTCTATATTAGGAAGAACTTTCTTAGAACTAAGATAGCTCATAAGTGGAATGAATACATTGAGTTCTCCTTTGTGGTAAAGAATATAAGCCTCTGCTCAACAAATACTTAATGGGGTTGTATGAAGAAAAATCAAGCCGTCTATTCTTCGCAATCCAAGACCATTGAAATAAATGTAAGAAAAAGCAAGTCGTTATGGTTTTAATGGGGCTAGGTAATATTAGCACCCTCTACTGGTATATTAGCAATGTATGACTCTGTGGTAATATTTGTGCAAGTCGGTTGGGGTAATCAGTAAAAGTTGGTTTTCTTTTCTTTCCCCTTTCTAAAGGCAAAATAAAAAACAAAAAAAATGTTAATGTCTTAAAGTTTCCAAATTTAATCTATTTAAAATAAATCCCTATATCTAATAAAGGTAATACACAAAGTTCTCTCTGCTTTAGATGTAGTGTATCTAATTAGAGTAGAAAGAATTGCAATTAGTGTACAACAGTGACAAAATCTAAAATATAATTAAATTAAATATTTATTGAATACTTACTAAAGGTCAAAAATAACACAAGATGGAAATACAAATATGAGTAAGCTACTTTTGATAACACATTTAATTATTAGAATAAAAAGTAAGCTTTCTTCATTGTGCTTGTGTAGAAGAAAACATTCAGTCAAAATATATTTAATTGTAAGTATCTGATGACTAAAAAGTTTAAAACATTTTTCAAATATATATTCTGGTACTGACTCACCTTCAAGGTATAGATTAAACACATATCCACACATATATTTTTCACCAGTTATAAAACTCTGGGTTTGATTTGTCAAAAAAAATTTTCCTACCTACCACTTTATTGTTTTCTTGTTCCAGTGCTCCTCTAGGAAATATTTAGAAGCAAAAATCATATTACACAATGAGACTGATTTTAAACCTGAATATTATAAAGTAATAAAAAACAAAATTGTATATGGTCTCCAGCCCAAAAAAACTCCTGGGTAATGATTATATTTTTATCCTGGGCAAAGACTAACTCATTCTTTCAACATCTTAAGAAACTAGTCATAGTTAGAAAAGAGTAGTGACTGATAACTGTTTAAAATATGCTCCTAAAACAGGACTGAAACACTGAAATGTTAGGTCTCCAGAATGTTTCCCAAATTCACAAGTATTTCAGATTTTGTTTGTATAGAGTTGCTGACTCAAGTAATTTGTTCAAATAGGTTTCTGTGGTACCTTTCTATGTTGCCCCAACAAAAATACTTCCAAAAGAAAGAAACACTTTTTTTCTTGAAAGACCACACTGAAAAGTTTATTTCAATAATTCTGCCATTTGGAACCAAATAAACTGTGAAATTGAATAGATACACACTTGTATAGTTTTTAGCTACATACTATCAATCTCCTTTGTGAAAGGTTCCCCTAGTGGGGTTTCCCACACTATCAGCTCTCACCATGAAAACATCTGAAAACAGCATAAAATTATAAGTGAGAAAAAAATGGATACACAGGTTACAGGTTTGAGACCTCTATTAGGGTGGGTGAATCTCAGTGCACATTTATTACCTTGAGATGTTGAGCTATGGCATAGACTAGAATCAAACAGGCAAAAATTCAAATTTTAGCTCTTACATTTACTAACCATGTTCCCTTTGGGTAGTTTACTTCATTTCTAATAGTCTCATGTCTAAATAAGGGAAAGTAATACCTATATGCAAGCACTGTTATAAAAGTTAGGTTAGATCCCACATACAAAGCATCTGTCACACAGGGACACTAATTCATTGATATTCTTCCTTTCCTTTTTTGATGAATAATTGGGGGAGGGGCTAGGAGGAATAGAAACAACATTAGAAGTACTCATATAATTTTGGCTTTCTTCTCTTTTATTATTGAGATGTGGGGTACAAGTCAGGATTAGGGACATAAGTAGTCTATATGCAGGGGAAGTTTGGTCCTCCAACTGGTTCTCACTTCCCTTGGTTTAGGATCTGGTACCCTTTGTGATGCCATGTGCCCTCTCCCCTCGCTTCTTCCCCTGGCAGTGTCCCACGACAGCTGATTCCTCCCTTGTAGCATTGTGATAAATGTTCTGGACCCACTTATGAGTGAGAATATGTGGTATTCAGTTCTTTGTTTCTGTGATAGATCACTAAGTATGATGGACTCTAATCCATTCAAGTTTGCTGCAAAGTCCATAATTCGTTTTTCTTGATGGCTGTGTAATATTCCATCAGGTATATGTACCACATTTTCTTTGTCCAGTTCACTTTCTGTGGGCAGCAGGGTTGGTTCCATGTTTTTGGTATTATAAATAGTGTGGCAATAAATATGTATGTGTAGCTATCTTTTTTATATAATGATTTGAGGGCCTTTGGGTATATTCCCAGAGGGGGATTGCTGGGTCATAAGGAAGGTTAAAATGGCTACACTGTTTTCCAAAAAGGTTAGACTAATCTGCATTATCACCGACAGTGTAGAAGCGTTCCTTTTTCTCTGCACTTTCACCAGCATCTGTTATTTTTTGATTTATTAATGATGGCCATCCTTATTGAAGTTAGACTGTATCTCAATGTAGTTTTAATTTGCATTTCTCTAATGATTAGTGAGGCTGAGCATTTTTTCATGTGCCTGTTGGCTACTCATATGTCTTCTTTTGAGAAGCATCTATTTATGTCTTTTGCCCACTTTTTTAATAGGGTTGTTTGTTTTTTCCCAGTCACCTCATTTGAGTTCCCTGCAGATCCTGGATGCTGGGCCCTTGTCAGATACAGAATTAGCATTTTTTTTCTTTTTTAAAATAATAAAATCAGACAATTTATAGAGCTGGTTCCAGGGAAGGTAAGGTACCATCTGTCCTTTTGCTTATTTAATATTTGAAAGAAACGGTATGACTATAAAATAGACTGCATATTCTGAGACAGTGATCTGAGATTAGTGAAGGAAAAGTAAATCTGATTGCACTGAAATATTTCATAGTTAAAAAATTTCGAAAGCTTGTTCGCACATAATCCCACTCACACCATTATGTGTCTGCAGCTACACATGGATATTTGAGGCAGAGCCAGGTACATTGCTAGGCTTGGCATAAATATACCTGGCAGACACAGTTTGGGTAATTTAAGCCTCCATGTTTCCCAGCCTTCTTATATATACTATATCATCTTATAAACTTCTGACAGAATTTAAGTGGATGGTGTCAATACCAGAAGAAGATAAAGACAAAACTTGGGGAGACTCAAAGTAAGAGGATGGGAAACAAATATTCAAGTGAATGGAACACAAAAGAAAGGAGGAGTCGGGATCCTAATTTCAGACAAAATGCCATTTTAGCTATAAAAATTTAAAAAGATACAGAAAGCCACTACATAATGATAAAAGTTTCACTCCATCAACAAGAAAGATCTATCCTAAACATATATGCACCCAACATAGGAGCGCCAACTTTCATAAAGCAGCTTCTAGGAAAACTAAAGAAAGATATTGACTCTAACAACATCATAACTGGGGACTTTAATATTTCACTCACAACTCTAGACAGATCATCAGGACAAAAAATCAGCAATGAGATCTGGAACCT
>CAUYQG010083824.1:0-14166 GCA_963574415.1 Tarsius wallacei
TTTTTGAGTTGGAGTCCCACGCGATCGCCCAGACTGGAGTGCAGTGGCCGCTCCCGGCCACCGCAGCCTCGACCTGCTGGGCTCCCGCGATCCTTCCGCCTCAGCCTTCCGAGTAGCCGGAATTACAGGCGCGCGCTACCACACCCGGCTGATTTTTTGATTTATTGTAGAGATGAGGTCTCGCCTGCCCAGGCGGGTCTCGAACCTGCAGGCTCAGGCAATCCACTCACCTCAGCCTCCCAAGACGCAGGATTACAGGCTGAGCCACCGAGCCCGGCTGCTTCCTCTTTTATAAATAACACTGCATCGAACATCTAGGTGCATGAGTCTTTGTCCCCATCTATGATGATCTCTGCAGATGAATTCCAGGGGGTGGAATGAATATCACAAGAGAAGCACATTGTAAGCCTGACTGCCTCCTCCTCTCCATAAAGCAAACAACAGGTCAGCCTTCGGTAGCCATCCCACAGACCTCTGCTAGACCTGTAGGCCATGGCTCCTATAGCCACAGTTTGCTTGTTCCTGGGATCATTTCTCTCCCAGGGAATTCAGTGTCTATAAAGCCTGCCTGTCTAGCAATGCAGCCATACCTCCTCAGTGCAAGGCTGACCCATGGTTCCCTTCCCAAAACTCACCACAGCAGCCAGGAGACACAAGTAGTAAGCAAGTCCCAGACCCCAGGGACTCAAAGGTGCTGCTATCCCAGTGTATGTGGGCCTTAGATTAGGGGTCAAAGTGAAATCCATTGATCAGATCCTTCTAACAGTCCTGAGGACCTCTCCTACCTCCCACTCTCTCCTCCAGAATACCCTGCCGCACACACACCCAGGAAGTGACCCCCGAGGGGTTCCATCCATCCCCAGCAAGGTTAACTGATGACCCAAGTTATGACACCAGACCTAAGCCAGCAACCCATAAAGCAACTCGGCCAAGAATTGAATTGCCTCTGCATTTCCCAGCAGAGAAACTAAACTCCAGGCGCAGTGTAAATAGGCTGTCTCTGGTCCCACGTCAGCCTCTCCCGCCGGCAAGTTATGGATGGCACTGTGTATCGCCCGCCATAAATACAGCCCCTTGGCTAAACAAAGCCGACAGCTTTGTGCCAATAACCTTTGAACCACTCAAGCCCAGTGTCAATTGTATTTGTCTTCGAGCTGAGGTTTACTCTAGACTGTTTGCTAAATCAGTGCTCATCTGTGGAGATAATTCAAATATATTACAGGCACCAGGCAGACACAAGGGCCTCCCCCAACCTGGCCCCACAAGGGTCTACACCACAGCAGCCTGCACGTCCCCTGACTACTCAGCAAGTTATACGGGGAAAGAAAAAGAAACAAGGGGGAAAAGAGACACTGAGGCCAGGACTACAACCTTGGCTCTGCTGCCAGCTCTAAGTCACCGGACCATGTTAAGCCTCTGTTTTCTCCTGAATGAAGGGAGTACCTATTTGCCTAAAACACAGAGAACTTGTTTCTGGAGGCCTGTTCACAAATGAAATCAGGCTACATGAAGAAATCAACTCTGGAAAGTGATAACCCAGGAAGTACAGAAATGTAGAGTGAGATCCCTCCTCTTGCGAGAGATGGATGAGCCCAGAGCAAATACCTACACATCCTCCAGGGCTGAGGAGCAGCCAAGGTGGACACACTTTCACCTGATGACCTGGCAGAGGCTCTGAACATATAATACAATACATGGATACCTTTTAACAAGAGGCAATACAACACAGAGGAAGCTGTAGTCAAGACAGGTGCAGTTACTGTGGCCACCAGGGCTGGGCCAAATTGTGCAATTTGCATTTCCTGAGAGCCCGCTGTGTGCCAAGCCCTGTGTGCTGCCAGGGAGACCCAGAACTCAGGCAAAGCTCGTGCTCTCGCGGCCAGGGCCCCTCCCACACCCACTCCGACCACTCCCACCCACCCACCTTTGAAATCTGGGGTCCTCTCAGCCAGGACCTTGAGTCCCCAATGCCTCTCACCATTTGGGGAGCTTTGCCCAATCCAGCCACAAGCCTCCCACCTGGAAGTGGGAGAGAGACCAAAACACCCCTCTAGGCGTGGGACAAAGACCCAAACACTCCCCAAGAAGTGGAACAGAGACTGGGACTACGTCACTCTGCTTCATTTCACGACTATGAAACCATAGGCTTGGCAGATTGAGAGGTCAGGGCGGGAGGACTAGGGAGTTGAGGGCTGTTTAGATTATGTCTCATGAGCCTCTCTTGAAAATGAATGAGAAGAAACTCAACAAGAACAACTCTGTCAAGAATGGGAGAGGCAAAGAGAGAACACAGCTGTCAACAGAGGCCCCAGGTCAGCTCTACAACCCAAGGCACCAGCACCTGTGAGCATCCGTTCCCCATATCTGTTAAATGGGACTAATACAGGCAACCCCTTTGGGTCCCCTCCCACTATGGGAGCTTTTCTGTTCTCTCAATAAATCCTGCTTTCAAAAAAAGGGGGGGATAATACATTTTACTCCAAGTGTCACTGTAAGGATCAGACAAAACAGGAACCCTCAGAAAATTTTGCCTCCTGAAACATGCTTCGCAAGCAGAATGGATCACTGCTGTTGTAGTTAGAAAGTTGTGCATTTTTCACCCAATGAGGAGGCAACGAGATCCAAGTACTTCTTCGGGTTCCACTTCTAATTTGCTGTGAGGCCTCAGGAAAGCATCCTCCGCCACCCTCGGCCTACTGGAATAGACTTGCACAAGGCCCTCTCCAGGCCATTCAGCTCTGATGCTATAGGATAGATTCTGGAATGTGGGTTGACTGCAGGGACCAACCCACAGCAAGGCACCCCTCCTCAGAGGCCAGCCCACCCTCTCCTCCCCCCAATATGAGGAGGATGTTGGCAGGGCCAGGGGCAAAGATGTCACCATCACTCACCCCTATCTGGAATATGGGATCCCTCCGGCTTCCATGTCTCATCTGTGCTGGCACTTGGGAGAAGAGGAAAAAAGGTCACCCTGTCAGGGCCTGGACCGTCTCTTCACCATCTCCCTACCTGGAGGAAAGGGCAAGAACAAGTCGGCAGCGCCTGTGCCGAGAAGGAAAGGCAGAAAACATTTATAAATGACCCTCTTAGCTGTTTACGAGACACCTTCTGAGAGAAAGCAGAGGAGGAGACATAAACTTGAAGTAGGGAGCCCTGGCGGGTGTCTGCGATGCGCTTTGATAAGCCAGTTGCACCCGCGCCCCTTCTGCATTTTATGGCCACCTTTACGGCCCTGTGTTTGGGACTCTATCAGGGGCCGGAAGGAGAGAGTGAGCACGATCCAAGCAAAGAGGCTTCCCTGGCAACTCACCAGCAGACACCGCCTCATCCAGAGATCAAGATAACCCCAGTTTTCCACCCAGTTCAGGAGGCCATCCCCCAGACACCTATATCTGGGGTGGACAAGAAATTCCTGAGCATGGCCATAAATGTGCAGAGCCAAGCCCTCCTGAGACCCCTGAGGGGGGTCGAAACCACATGAAAGCAAGCACAGGCCTGGGGCTGGGACCGAGGCTTTCCTGGGGTCAGTTAGAGCTGCCATCAGGGCGCTCTGCAGCCCTTGTCCCCAAACCCACTGAAGTCGGGCAGGTTGTCTCAGGGATCCCTGTCCCAGCGCAAGCTAGAGTTCTTCGCTGGGCTTGGGGTCACACTCAGGTTGGGGCTGGGGCTTTGCCACCCCTACCCCTCTAAACCTGCCAGAATAGTGTAGTGGTTTAAAACATGGTGTGGGGAAGGCTCTTGCATCAAGCAGCCTAGGTCTGAATCCCAGTTCCTTCCCTTGCTGGTTTAAGCAGCAGCTCCCTCTGGGCCTTGATTTTCCCATCTGTAAAATGACCCTATGCAAACAGTCCCTAACCTTGTAGTATGAGACACAGAGAAGGCGCTCAGCAAACAGAAACAGGTTTTTTGTGTGTGTCTTTTTTCTTTTTATTTATTTTAAAGTTGTGGGGATTTGTTACATAAGTTGCATGTGGGTAAGGTTTGGACTTCTAGCAAGCCGTCTCTCCCCCGGGTAGTGGACATGGTGCCCAGTGGGCAGTTGTGTGCCCCTTAACCCCCTTCCCTCTCTCCCTCCTTCCCTTAATAGTGCCCGGCGTTTGTTGTTCCCGCCTTTGTAGGAAAAACCTTTATGTTGGGTGATAGACAAAAGCAGCCAGGACACCAGAATTCACCACCCATTTTCCCAGACTGTCTGTGCCCTGAAAGCCCGAAGCCTTCATACCTGAAAGGCAGTGCCCTAGCCTCTGCCCTACATGTGCAGCAAACCATACTGGGTTCCTAACATGGGTCACTGTGCTTGGGGGGCAAGGGAAGAGCTTCAGAGGTGGAGAAAAGCAGTCCTGAGTCCCCAAAAGCCCACAGTCTGTGAACAAAAACAAACCTACAAATGCAAAGTATGCTACGTGCAAAACTCCAGGATTGTGCCAAGGGAGGAGGAGAGTAGATACAATCACAGTCAGGGAAGGAAGGCAGGAGAAGGCTTCCCAGAAGACCAGCCTCTGGACTAGGCCTGAAAGAGGGAATGGGAGTTTACCAAAAGAAAGAGAAGGAAGAGGAGAAAAGAGAAGCCATTCCCTGCAGAGACAGTTAAGTGGGTACTAGGCCCTTGGTGAGCATGAGGCGGGGAGGCCTATCCTGCTGGGAAATGCAGCAGAGGGTAAGCAGAGGGTGGACAGGTCCCCAATTAGTAAGAGCCTGGAATGCAGACTGGCAAACCCCGCCTCGCCCCAAAGGTGCCAAACTGGGGTCTAGAGCTGATACCCATGTGGGACGAGGCAGGACATCAGTGCAGATGGCTTTGGAGAAAGGGAGAGTTCCTGGAGGTTAGTGAGGAGGCCGGAGTGAGGGCCTGGGAACTATTCACTCGGGACTACCTGAAGTATCAGCCGTGTGACTCCAGGTAGCCTGCCCTGGAGTAAATCCCACTGCCCCAGGTGGCTGCATCACTGCAGCACCACTGCACTGCCCGATGCCCAGAGCACCGCCCTGGCGGCTCAGAGATCTCCAGGTCACCCAGCAGGCTCTGCGACAAGTCTGGACGCAGTGCCTGCTGCTGGGTGACCAGGGCACCGCGCCTCCAGCTCTGCCCTTCTGTCCGCCCCTCTGTCCGCCCGCCGGTCAGAATCCTCGCAGGCAAATCCAACCTCCACTCCGGGGCGTGGTTCAGCCGGGCTCCCCCGCGCTTCCATCGGATGCGCTCTGATCCAGCAGTCGTTCTGTGGGTCCCAGCAGCTACGACTCAGGGCGCCCTTCTAGCTCTTTGCCCCGCCGCTTCTGTTGTGCTGGGCGGCCGTGTTCTCCACCGCCTATTCATTTTAGTTTTTTGTTTTGTTTTGCTTTGCTTTCTTTAAGTCAGGGGTCTCACTCTGTTACCCAGGCTGGAGTGCAGTAGCCCAACCATGACTCACCGCAGCCTGGAGCACCTAAGCTCAGGTGATTCTCCTGCCTCACGCTCCTGAGTAGCTGGGGCTACAGACATGGGCAGCCATGTCCAGCTAATTTTTTGAACTTTTGTAAAGACAGGTCTCACTTTGTTGTCCATGCTGGTCTCAAACTCCTGGGCTCAAGCAATTCTCCCACCTCAGCCTTCCAAAGTGCTAAGATTACAGGCATGAGCCGATTCACCCAGCACCATTTTAGTTTTTTTAAAGGTTTTATTTTGAAATAGTATGGATTCACAGGAAGTTGCCAAGATAGTACAGACAGTGGTTACATCTTATATTATTAGCATAAAATAAAAACAGGAAATTGGCATTGGCATAAGGTGTGTGTACAATTGTGTCATTTCATCATATGTGTGGGTTCATGAGATCCCCACCGACATGCAGACCCTGAGCGATGCCAAGCTAATACCAAGATGGCTCTCTTGCCCCTGCTGACAGGCACCCTCACCCTTTCTCCTTCCTACCATCTCTGGCTCCTGGCAACCACCCATTGATTTTCCACATTTGAATTTTTGTCGCTTTGAGGATGTCACATAAATAGAATCATGCAGTATGTGGCCTTTTGAGATTGGCTTTTTCCACTCAACATAATGCCCTTGAGATTCCGCCAAAAGGAACCCAGAGTTTATTCCTTTTTATTCCTGAGAAGTGTTCCGTGGTGTGGATGTGCCAATTTGTTTACTCACCCACCTGTTGTAGAACGTTTTGTTTGTTTCCAGCTTTTGACCATCACGAATAAAGTTGCTATAACAACTTGTGTGTGTCAAGAAGCCAAGCATCTGCCCCATTTTAAAACTGCTCACATTTCATCAAAATGTCATTATTTAAGTGGCTCATGTTTGTGACTTACCTATGTTTACATATTTATACCCACTTCCTCCCCAAAGGCTTTAAGGTGCCCCCCCTTTTTAAGTACATACAATAAAACTTTTAAGAAAGATCAGGTCAAGATGGGGAGTGGAGACTGAACTCAAGACAGGTAGCATCAGACACTGGTCACATGGCTGCCACAGCCACCACCTGAACAAAGGTGGGTGGGTAACGGGACTTTGCTTCTCTCTTTCCATCTCCTGCCACCTGGCCCACTTTCAGGCCCGCCAGAGGGCGAAACAGAAGTGTGAGCAGGAAGCAGGAAGCCCAGACGTGTGGACCCAAAGCCCAGCAGGACGCTCCACAAAGGTCAAGGCCTGCATTCCTCTATCCCCCAGGACTGAAGGCCTGTCACTAGTCTCCCTGAAAGGGGAGGTATTTCCCACACTCACTTGAGCTTGCAGGCTGGGGTGTGCAGGGGGTTCTCCATTGCCACATTAGAAGCCCAGATGAACTGCTGGCCGGGTGGGGCCCCCACAAGGTTGCCAAATGTGACCCTGGGTGAATCTTTCCTGTCTTAGGCACTGAGTCCCCAGCCCACCCCTCCAACATGAGGTGTACAATCAGAGCAGCTAGGACACCTGGTGACAGTTCCACAGTAATTCTGGGTGGGCCTGTGACAGAGCCCAGGAGAGGGGAGCACCCAGACTTCCTCTACCAAGCCTTCTGACCACCCCTCCTCTTCCCAAGAGCACACAGAATTGAAGAATACTGGGCACAGGGGATGTAGAATCAATGGAAAACCATGAAGAGAGAGAATGAGGTACTGAGAGCTCAGGCTGTCTCCCTAGTATGGTCCCAGGTGTCCAGAGCCTGGGGTCTGGGCTGCTTCCAATCAGAAAAAAGGTAACCCAAGCCAGGCACAGTGACTCGCACCCATTATCTCAGCACTTTGGGAGACTGAGGCGGGAAGACAGCTTGAGCCCAGGAGTTTGAGACCAGCCTGGGCAACATAGTGAGAACTTATCTTTGCAAAAAAAAATTATTTTAAATAGCCAGATGTGGAGTGGTACAGGCTTGTAGTTCCAGCTACTCAGGAGGCTGGGGCAGAAGGATCACCTGAGCCCAGGCAATCAAGGCTGCAGTGAGCTGTAACCACGCCACTGTACTCCAGCCTGGGGAAAGAGTCAGATGCTGACTCAAAAAAAAAAAGGAGCCCAACCCTGCTAAGTAGGCCAGATCATTGGAATAAAGGCAGGACCTGGCCCTCCCCACCCCCTGTCTGGAGACCACCTTCCCAGCTCAGAGGAGAAGCCAAGACCCTCTGCAGTCCTCCACTGGCCTCTCACCCAGACCTGCTCAGCTGCCCCTTGCCCTGTCCCCACCTTCCTAGAGCACAGCCCTGCTCAGGCCACTTCCCAGCTCAGTCATCCTGAGTGGCTCCCCACTGCCTGGGGGACCTCTTGTCCTTGCATTCAGAGTCCGCTGACCTTTCCTGCCTAGCTCCCATCCCACGCCCATAAGTACTTGGGGCTCTGGCACACAACTAAACTGAACTTCCAAGTCTCTGAACACTGCCCACATCCCCCAGCTCCATGTGTTTGCCTCTGCTGTGCCTTCTCCTAAACACCCGTCCCAACTCTCTGAAGGAATCCTTCCCAGGGTCTCGAGCCCCAGTGCAAAAGGCACTTCCTCCAGGAAACCTTCTCTGAAGCCCACAGTCAGGGATGGGGTTGTGGTGGTGTGTTGGGGTGGTGGGGTGAGGGCTGGAGTTGGCTGGTCGAGGGTGAAGAGCCTATATCACAGGTGAAGAAACTGAGGCCCAAGTAGGGAAACATCAGGCTTTGCCATCCTCTATCTCTCCTGTTCTGCCCTCCTCCTTTGAAGAAATAGGTGGCCATATTTGTCTGAACTTTGGGCAGAGAGAAAGAGACCAACTTGAGCTCTCCAGCTCAGGGAGGCAGGGGAGGGCGGGGTCCCCTCAGCCTGGGTATATCCAGGTGTCACAAGCCGCCAGGCCCCAGTGCCAGACCACCTCTGCCTCCTCAGAAGCTTTGCCACTGTTGACTTTAGCCCAATTTCCTGGTTCCTACAGGAAGAGGGACCTTGGGATGTTCAGGTCACACTGACCTCCCAGCCTGCCCAGCTACCCTCAGATGACTCTGCATCCCAGGGTTCCCAGGGAGACACAGCTCAGAAGGCAGGAATATTGCTACCAACATGGCCCAGGATCCGGCCAGCTGGTCCAAAACACACGGGAGAAGATGGTGGTGTGTTTTGGGAGAGGACACAGCCTGGGGACAAAGCCCCATGGAACCCTTCAGGCCCAGGCCACTCCCTTTTCCTCACTCTTCATTGCCCCTTGGAGGCTGCTCTCCCCTTTGTTCTGCTAAACAAGCTCACTCCTGACTCCCAAGTCAGCCAGGGACTTGGCAAACATTTGTCAAGACTCGTCCTTCACTTTGTGTTTGTGTACGCAGCAAAGATCTGGGCTCTATGCACAGACAAGTTTCCCTCCAAGGCTCGTTCCCTCCAAGTCCCCATCCTCTGTGGTCCCAAGGACCCACTGTAGGCACACAAAGTAGGAGTCTTTCTATCCACTGAAGTCCACCTTCTGCCCTGCCTGAAAAGCCATCATTGTCCCCCAGCACCACACGTGCCCCTGGGGCAAGAATCACACCCAGGCCCTGTCACTCAGACAGTCACACCTATGTGAAAGAGGTTGAGGAGCTTTGGAGAAGGGAGGAGGGAGGACCTATGAAGACTCAAGGTTGGGGAGGGTGCTGAGTGTGAGCTAGAATCCAAATACAGCCTCCATGGGAAGGGCTCACCCCACCCTGTGGCCTGGACTCACCAGAACGGTCCCACCCAGCCAGTTGAGGTCAATGTGCCCTAATCAACACTGCCAGACAGACAGACAGCCCCCAGAAAGGCAGGCTTTCTAGGGAGATACCAGACTCTGATTTCATAGTCAGTGCCAGGGAGGAGATGGATGGAGGCCAGTGCCAGAAGGAGCCCCAGAGGGCAGAGACATTTCCAGGGGAGTGATTCTCTGGGCCTCAGTTGCCCTGTCTTCATAGTTAGGACACAGAGGGGAGCCCATTCTCCTGGAGGCACAGCTGTAGCTGCCTCAGATTCTCTAGCACAAGGGTGGGAGAGAGGGAGCAGCCCCAGACACGGAGTCCAGGCGCCAAGCAGCACCCTTTCACCTCCCCACGCCTTGACTTCTTTGATCCTTGGAGACTAAAACAGTCCCTGCTTACAGATTTGCTTTGAGAGCTGAAGGAGGTAGTACGCAGGAAGATGTTAATGAGGGCCTGACACACACCTGGGCACTTAATCCCAAGGAGCTGATATAATTACCACCACTGTTTGGAATCTGGGCATGGCACTGAATCTCCTCTAGCTTGAGTTCTGCATCTGTAAAATGGGCTGACAACTAGTGATGAGGAAATGGCCTGATACAAAAGGCCCAGCTCAGACCTAGCACACAGCTGGTGCTCAAAAAATGTTAGGACCTCTGCACATGTCCTGTAGGAATGCAATAGATGCTTGCTGACTTCAATCACAAATGGTCCACAGAAAATTTAAAAGGAATAAGCAACAGGCCTGTGGGGATGGAGAGGGAAGGCAAAGGGCCACCTCCAGGGTCCAGGACCCTCTAACCCTGGGGCTAGACAGCCTCATAAAGAGACGCCTATAGCTCACAGGAACCCAGAGCTCCTCAGGAGTATATATGCAGGGCCAGATGGGCGGATGAGCAACCAGGGAGCACTGGCAGTAGTGTCCTCTGTCTAGGGGTCCTTGTGAAGTTTCATCTGAAACATGTGCCCTGCTGTGAGAACTAATCAGACCTCTTGGTTTTCAGGTTAAAAAAAAATAAAGCCCTAGCCGGGCTCGGTGGCTCAGCCTATAATCCCTCGCTTGGGGAGGCTGAGGTGAGTGGATTGCCTAAGTTTGCGGGTTCGAGACCCGCCTGGGCAACTTGGCGAGACCTCATCTCTACAATAAATCAAAAATTAGCCGGGCATGGTAGTACGTGCCTGTAGTTCCAGTTACTTGGAAGGCTGAGGCGGAAGGATCGCCGGAGCCCAGCAGGTCAAGGCTGCAGTGGCCCGGGAGCGGCCACTGCACTCCAGTCTGGGTGACAGAGTGAGACTCCAACTCAAAAAAATAAAATAAAATAAAGCCCAGAGAGGCCCATGGGCAAGGAGCACAGCATCTTGGGGCCGTGGAGACCCTTTCAGGTACCTCTTTGGGCTCCTCAGGGCAGCAGGTGTTGGGGGGATTTGGGGTGTTGTGCCCCTAGCCCCAGGTAGACAAAAACATCCAGATGAGCCTACCTTTCATGAGCTTTGTCATGGTCCTGCCCCCAGTCGGCTTCAGGGTAAACCCCACTACCATCAAGTCTCAGCAGGAAGGTCACTTCCTCCAGACAGCCTGCTCTGTCCAGCGGGTTAGGTTTGCTGTCCCTATTCTGTGCTCCCGTGGCTCCTAACCTGCCCCACTTCTAAAGATGCATTCATCTTTAGATCCAATGCCCTGTACAGATTGCATCAGCATCGGCCATCATCCTAGGTCCCTGCCACCTCTCCCAATGCCAGCATATACAGTGGGTACTTAATAACTGCCTGTTGAATTGAGGAATGAAGCATGGCCTCCATTGTCGTCATCTGTAAAAGGGGTAAATACCACCTCCAAGGGGGAGAAAAGTGGGCCACTCACTGGGCTGGCCAGTGAGCTGGCAAGTCAAGGGCCCAAACAGCAGGGCTCCTTCTCCTGCTGCCCTGAGCGGGTTCTGAGGTCAGGCAGCCAGGCAGGCACCACACACCAGTCTCCTCTGACACGGCAGAGCCTCAACCCAAAGAGCAAAGGCCTAGGCTGGGATGTGGGGTTCCCTTACTGAGACCCCAGGGCACCTCACCCATCAGAGCTGCCTGCCAGGCCAGCACACACCCTTCTAGCAGGAATATTTATTTAGGATTTGCAGAGAAGGGGAAAATAGAGTATTTCAAAGCACTTTGCAGAGGAAAAGAGACCACAAAGCCTTGGGGATCCAGCAGGGGCTTCCGTAGCCAGACCTGAGCTGACCCCAGGATCTACCAAGGGCTGCTCAGGGTGAACTCGGGAGCCTGTGGCTGAGGGCCAGGCCCTCCACGGTGGGCATCCCTATACCTCACAGCCCTGCAAGGCAAGAACTCTTAGCCTCGCTCATTGAGCGGCTAAGAAAACAAGGTTCACGACGCTAAGAGGGCAGAACTGAGATTCACACGCAGCCTGACTCCCAGTGAGCCTTGAGCCCCACAGAGACTTTGGGCCAGACGTGAGCACACAGAGCACCTTGTCTCCAAGTTCTATCCCCGTCAGGCCTGGGAGTGAGGTAATAGCAGTGCAGGCCTCCAGTCACCCCCACAACAACACAAAATACACTCCCCTCTCCCCACTGCGGGGCGGCCCAAGGACCCCCAGAAACAAAGGCTGTCCCTTTGAAGCCACCAGCCCTGTGCATCCAGGTTTCCCAGGCTGAGAGGAGCATCCCTACAACACGGGAAAGCATAAATATTTCATGGGTAGCTCCCTCAGCTCCCTCCTGGCCTCCAATCATGTTTTCAATTGTCATGAAACAATTCAGAATTTCCAACTCAGGCCTAATAGGCTGCCGTCAGCCAGCAAGCCAGCCAGCCAGTGCAGCCAGGGATAATTACTTTAAAAGCTTCCGACAGGGTTGTTCACTGTACTGGCTCCTCAGATTGTCTGCCTGGGGTGGTGGTGATGCCCCTTCAGGCCCTGAGCACCCTGTGTCCCGTGCAGCAAGCAGACTTCTGAAGGGCTGCTGAGACACTGGCTGCAGAGGCTGTGAGCAGGAGAGACTCACCAGGCCCACAGGTGGGTAAGCTGAGGCCGCCCAGGGGGCAGCTCCAGAAAGGCAGGGGTCATGACTTCACACCTTCATATTTCCCGGGCCAACCTGTGGCCTCCTGTGCTCGTGGTGGATGAATGGACCAGCAGATAGACTGATGGAGCAACAGAGGAATAGTTGGAGTGACTGAGTAAAGGATGCTACAATAATCTGCTTCTGTCTCGCTCCCTCAAATCCATCCTCCATTCTCCGGGCAGAGCGGCCTTTCTAAAATGAAAATCTGACCCAATCCCTCAATGTTCAAACCCTCAATCTCTTCCTCCCTGTCTTCAGGACAACATCCCAGCCTCCCAAGAAGGATTAGGAAGCCCCGTGGCATCTGGTTCCCACTAGATTCTCCAACTTCCTCTTCCCCGTGTTCTTCCTTCTCACTCTCACCAGTGCTATTCCAAAGCCACACTGCCTTTCTTTTAGATTGTCAAGTCTACCAGTATCTCTCACCTCAGAGCCTTTGCACATGCTACTTTCCTAGGGAGGGGTCCCCAGGCGGCGGAAAAATTGTTACAGGTAACTCCTCAGTGTGTCACTCAAGGCCCTTCGATACCAGGCTGCAGATTTTTCACTCCAGCACTGTGCTCCAAATGTGGCTATGCATTTGTGTGTCTGCTTCCTTGGCTCAGCCCAAATGAGCAAGAGCCATCCATCTCTGCATCTCTGCAGTCACAGGTGCAAAATATGTGCTCTCTCAACTTCTGCTGACTTGAGAGAGGCCAATCCAGGAGGGTTTCAGGACAGGGCTCTTTCCACTATTCCATGCAGATGTTGGTAAGACTGCAATGAAAAACATACTTCTAGTGCCCAGCTAGCTTCTCTTTTTGCTTTGGCTGCCAATAATCTCAGAGTGCAATAGAATGATGCTCAAATATATCAATATCTTACCTGATCCTAGGGAGTCCTCTCTACTTTTAGAGCCTCTGACTCCCTCCTTCTCACAGATGAAAAAGAAAGTACAGATTCCTTCCTTCCCTCTCTTGCTCTGTGGATTCATGCCTGGGGGTAGTCAACAGACACTGAGCCTCCCTTCAGACTTTCTGATACTGCTCCATCTGCACAAATGAGTGCGGGGACAAGTTTGAAAGACTTCAGACTCTTCCAACCGCATTCCCTACCCACACCCAGCAGCCCCCTAGGAACTCTCACAGGTCAAGGGTTTCTTTGGAAACCAACCCCTTCCCTGCCACCAGCTCAGAGAATTTGTCCCAGGTGTCCGCCAGGATTCAAGGAGGAGTGTGAAGTATTCCTTCTCATCCTTCTGCGGTGGAGCCTCTGACCTGACCAACCACAGTCCTAAGCCACTCTTCTCCACAAAGTCATTGGCTCAGGAGTGGGCATGTGAGCTGCACCCAGTCAATCAACATAACCAAACCCCCTTGCCTACCCTAGAGAAGGTCCTGTAGTTGGCAAGAGAGGCTTGTCGTGTTCTCAAGAAGCTTACAACTGGTTGGGGCAACATGTTTCAATCAATCATTACACAAACATTTGTTTTAGTACTAATGCAGTAAGAGTTATGAAGGAAAAGAATCTCTCTACTTTTACTTGGTATTGAGACAAGAAACACTGCTTGAAGAATCCTTATGGCTTTCTACATAACTGTGGCTGAAGACATTTGCCTATTCTGTTGAGGGTAAACCCTTGTGGCATATTCATCACAGTTTTGCACTAGGGAGAAAAACTATTAGAGAAAGTATGTCAGTTTGGAAGAAGAGACAAAGCAATTTCATCAGCCACTTCTGCTGACCCGTTTTGATCCGGCACCTGGAAGCTCAAAACTGAAGGGAGACTCAGGAACAGGGGTTGCTACTTCCCATCCTGGTGAATCCAGCCCCAGTCGTCCTCTCTCTGATTCCTGATTCCTCTGCCTTCATAGTAGAAAGGTATGTGTCCCAGGATGTCAAAACCCAAAAGGGAATTGTGAAAAATTCTTTCTGGAGTAGCAAAAATATGATTATAAAAATGTGTTTTGCACACGGACATGAGAATGACAGACACTGG
>CAUYQG010083825.1:0-75384 GCA_963574415.1 Tarsius wallacei
TAATGATACTCAATATCTGTCTGGGGACGGGGAGACACCTCTTATCACCAAGGGTGTCTGAACGAAGCATATTTGTATACCTAATCCTTAACTGTACCCCACAATATGATAATAAAAAATACTGATTTAAAAAAAAAAAAAGAATTAATCATTCTTTCTCCTTTTGCGTCATTGACAGACTTCATTCATGGCATCCTCCACATTTTACAGTCCTTAATAGTTGTGTATTTTTTCCTCTGAATAGTCTGAAAACCACTAGATTCTTAGTTCTAGGTCTGTTTAGAGTCCTGGCATCTGCCAAAAGACCTGGGTCATTGCACATGGTCATCAATGACAGTTAGAAGAAACTCACTGATGTGTCTCATTTCCATCCTGAAGTCTTCTTGATGCCCCAGGTATCAGAAACATACTCTAGAGGACTTGGTCTTTTTCAGGGTAAATAGTAGGAGATTTTTGAATGAGAAGTGTTAGAGAAACCCTAATCCTACATAAGAAGTTATTTATAGACACAGAGACCTACTAGATACTTAGATCACAAGAAAGTTACCCCAAAAGATTAACAGTGATTAAACCACTTAAAGCCTCATGACTATGATCCAAATCAACATCGACCTTCAGTGCTGATTTATAATACAAAGAAGGAGATTGAAAAAATGCCCCATTGCCCCATTTTGTCAATGAAATGGTAATTCACTAATTAACTATTCAATGAAAGTTTCAAGGCTAAAGGAAAGGCTTAAGATATTTACCTGCTGCAGTTTAACTGCAAACTATGAATTCATTTCTTCCTTCCACCTTGTGATATTCTTGATAAATATTTCTTAGGCACCTACTAGTGCCAGATGTTATTTTAGTAGTGAAAAAGATTGACAGACCTTGCTCTCATGTTTCATTTTTTTCTTTTGCTTTTACAATCATTTACCCTTTTTCATCTTTTTAAATGTTGATGCTTCAAGAAAACCAGAAACGAGATATTAATTTATTTCACCCCCAATCAAGAGTCTCTGATACATGCATCTTGTTGCAACAGGCAGCTGTTTATAAAATGGGAACTTCATACCTCAACCGTAAACACACTCTAAAACACACAAATGTATGCCACATGAAACTCCATGTCAATTAAGTGAGGTGCTTCATGGAAAATAAAGCACTTCTATGAAATTTGTCTTTCATTTTTCACTCTGTGATGTTATCATTCCTTCTAGCTCCCTCTGGCAAGTGCTCTGTTCTCAGCATGGTGTAGAGATACAGGTGTTCCCTGTTTCCTCGATGTCACCACTGATGAGGAAGAGACAACACTACAAGTGCAACTTCATTTCTATTTGCCAAACGGATTCTATGACCTTAAAGAAAACTTGTAAATATCCTGTATCTCTTAGTCTAGACATTATTTTTAACACCCAGATATGGTCTGTGATATATGAAAGCCAATGACAACTTCCTCCCCAAATAGATGATATTAACAATTTAAGGAAACACCACACCTCTGGCCTGAGTTTCATTAATAAAACCTCAGCTACTTCACCATATCTAAAGGAATATCTAATGGATATCACTTCACCATATCTAATGGAATTTAAGGAACTCTATGACCTATTAGTTGATTACCAATCCCTGACAAGGGCAAATGATATTCCAGGTGGTTGAGGATCTAGTGACACTTGAGTTTCTACAAACTTTCCTAACGCTACTCTTCATCTTCTTCTTGTCACTTGAGCCAACTGGCTCTCTTTGTGTTCTTCTAAGCCTGAGATTTGAAAATATCAGAGTCATACCATCTCATGATCTTTGTCTTTGATGATCCTTGGAAAGCCCCATCGTAGCCATTTCTATAGCAGGCTACCTCTATCACCCAAATGTCAGTTTGAATGCCCCTGTTTTGAAGGGGACTTCCATGATGATCCTCCTAAGGAAGTTTTCCCTCATCATCACCAGTTACTCCCGCACCTCTCTGTATTTATTTTTTAGCTTTTGTCTCTATGAAGTTTCCTTTTGTTCCTTGTTGATGTATTTATGTTCTGTCTCCTTCCACTCCCCACTGCCTGACAAAATGTAAGTTCCATTTACTGAAGTTTCTTTGTCTGTCTTGTTCTCTTTCTTTCTCTGTACCATCAGAATCTAGAAAAATAAGTGCATAGTGTGCATCTAGTTTATGTCAATTGAAAGAATATATGAATTTACATGAGCTTAAACACATTCATGAAGAGTTAGTTTCCTCTTCAATGGACTCGAACACGTCGTCTAAATTAGTCTCAAAAACATATATACTCTTCCCCCACCCTCAAAGCTTACTTGACCTAATCCATGACCCAAAACACTCAATCTTCACCAGAGATTGATAGAGAATTTTTTTCTTTGCTCTGCCCTCATCAATAAAAAAATACAGATGGTGAGACAATATGAAGGCGTGAACCCTGAGAGTAGAGGTGACACACTCACGTCACTGCTCTGTCTTACAGATGGCCAGCAGTGGGTTTCATATGAGGCAGTGAGTTAAAAGGTCCTGGATATCAATTGGAAAGGGGAAGGAGCTGAAAATTGTTTGGCTCATTTTTCTTTCTTTGGCAAGAAATAGAATGAGAAACAAACAAGAAGCAGCTGAGGAATATAGGGTCTAAAAACACTCCATTATTCTCAATACTATTAAACTGCAGGGAAAAGGAATCTGGAGATTTAAATGCTAGAGGAAAGACATCTGACAGCAACTTTAATAATCATTGCAGTATTCATGGCCAAAGCATCCCCACGTTTCCTGGTAACAAAGACTACCTTCCCAATGGTATTTGAATCCATAGTATTTCTTTCCTTCCTCTTCCTTCGTTCTCTCTTCCCTTGCTTTTTCCTTCCTCTTCTTCCTTCCATCCACCACTAACCCAAGTTCCTTTTCTCTCCCTCAATTCCCATTATGAAGCAATACATATACACTAGGAAATGAGAATGAGAGATTGGTTGCAGTGGAATGATACTGAACACAACTCTGGGGAAAATGTGTTTGCAATCATTACTAAGCACTAGCATAAGCTAAAGGAGAAGATTTAGAGCAATACCTTATATTAATCAACTAAATTAATATATTATCTCAGTGATTCATAGAGTAACAACAACAATAAGAAATTGGACTTAAAAATATCCTAACCAGGTACAAGATTCCAGACATAAATGAGAGATTAATCTGCAATCTACCCACACACTAAAATCAAGGACATTATTTCATCATTTCTTATCAAATATGCAAAAATATAGTCAACTACTTATGAATCCTCTTGCTCATTGAAAGTGCTCCTTGTAGCTCACAGAGTAAACAATAAAGTAAACTTGTATATACTTTGTCTGCTTTTATGCTGTCCAAGTGCCATTTTCAGGTATAAAAGTAGATACAAGTAATAACATATCTTAGACCAGTATTGTCTAATATGGTAGTCACCAGCCACGTGTGGCGGTTTAAATTTATGTGTAAATTAGTTAAAATTAAAGAAAACTAAAAATTCAATTCTTTAGTCACATTAACAGCATGCCAAATTCTCAGTAGCTAAATGTGACCAGTGCCTAGTCTCTTGGAAAATGTGGATTTAGATTTTTTTCCATCATTATGAGAACTTCTACTGAACACACTCCAATGGTCAGTATTTATTATACAAAGGATAAAGAATGAGTTACCAGTACCATGCAAATTACCTAGTTGTGTTTTCACATTTTTCTGTTAATTAGGTATATTGGTGCAATTATTCAATAATGTCTTTCTTCCTAAATGGTTTGAAAACCTCACAAGGACAGGGTCTTTCTATTTTGTTCTCACTGTAACCTCAGAGCCTGGCAAAGGGTCTTCCACGAAGTTGGTACTTGATAAATATTTGATGAGTGACTAAATGATGGCATAATGTCAAATGGCTATGCCAGATTATCAAAACAAAAGTATCTAAGGATGGATGAAAAAGAGAGAAAAATGCTATTTAGTTACATGTAAAGATAAATGTCTATTTCCTTCATTGTCTCATCTGCCTAGGAAGAACCCAGAAGTCAGTTCCACCCTTAACATATGTGGATGTTCTTGCTTAGATGAGCAAATAAACCCCTAACTATATCAGTTGAGGAAACTGTGAAATTAATTGTGTTGACATCTACTTGGGCAGAAAACAGTTAACTCAGCATGACAGGGTTATGATAGTGACTGAAAACTCCTTTGAGGCCCCCGAGAAAGAGTTGTTTTCATCTCATTATGTCTGCCTTGATAATTATAACCAACTCATCAGCCCTGAGTTGAACACCACATATAATCACTTTCCTGCATATTTTTTGAAGGAGGAAGCATAATAAGGTAAAATCTGCAGACTAATTTATGACATTTGTGGATCTATTTTCAGGAAAAGAAAAACTACAACACAGTGGGGGGATGTTAAGATTCTCTTTTAAATAGTGTAGATTTTATTTAGAACTGTGCTTAAAGTTAAGAAAAAAATTCTCTCCTACACAAAAAAGGGCAAACATACAATATTTAATCTTTGCTCTAATAACAAAAAAGTTTCTAACTTGCTGCCCAAATCAATTTTCTTCTTTAATTTCAAGAACTTATTACAAAAAAGTAAAAATTCTGTATCTAGTTAAATGCATAGATTAAAACACTAAATATAGGAACATATCATTAGAGAGAACATAGAAGGAAAAAGTTATCAGCCTCGTCTGAATAGTAACATATTTGTGCAATAAAATAGCCTTAAGCAGACATTCTCCCCCCCCCCCACCCCGGGTTCCATGTATACTGTAAATGAAAACAAAATAATGAACCTGTTAATGCTATTCACAGTCACCTCACTGAGCTTTTACACTCAGCAAGTCATCTATCAGCTATCATTAGGACATTTCACGAATCAAAAAACATTGAACAATTTTTTTAAAAAATCGCCAACTCTCTGAGCTAAACACAACATAAAATCAATCAAACAAACAAATCAAATACCCCAACAAAACCATCTGGCTATTCTATTTTGGGTCATAGTAGCTAAAAATGGCATTAAACATGATTATGAGCAACATAGTAACTGCACTGACCCAAAGGGGTGCAAAACAAGAAAACAGGTTGCTAAGTAATGCCATGGGGGCCACCAAACTATTCTCACTGGCAGTATTTTCCCGATGGAATCAAACTGATTCATAAAGAATTCTTGACTTCCAGTTGGTGATACTTTCAGATACAAGCAGATATGAATGTGGAAGAGAGAGCACTTGAGAGTTTATTTTTAACTGTGAAGCATTAGTTTGTATGTGGTTTTGCAAAAAAAAAAAAAAAAAAATCAATTAAAATGCTCATCTACAAATTGGGAATCTGTATTTGTTTGTGAAGTTGCTAATGTAAGAGGATTGTTCCATCCTTTCTCTTTCTCTGCTCTTGAAGATTCAATGCCCTGACAGGAAAACACACACCTAAACACACACATACAAACCCAAGCCTCCCGTAAACTGCCGATTACTTTCCACTTGTGCTGCACACAGAGTTGTGCACAAGCAAAGATATAAGTAGGCACTTTCTTTCCACTGGCCTGAGTTTCTCTCCTATATATTTTTTGCCTTTTAATGTTTGTTTCTGTGTTCATTTATTCTAAATGCTCATTTTATAGCTCAAAATAATGCCTGATTTTTTTTTTTCAACTGTCTTCTCAAGTGAAACAAAGTCCTTTAATCTTTGAGGCTTTTCTAGGAGAGCGCAGTTGCTCAAATGAAGTTCAAAAGAACTCTTAATGCAAGAACTTCCGTGATAGGGGAGGGAGTGATTAACCTGCTGTATGAATTATGCTTGTCTAACTTAATTTCCAGTTTAAGAGAATCACTTTTTCCCCTTTACTTTGATAACTGCCAACATTTACATATATTACATACTGCCTTCAACATTAAAAAAAACAAAACAAAACTCTGACAATCATACTTTCAACTCTAAGTGAAAATGCTAGTGACTCCAGGAATGAGAATAGCTATTTGTAGGAAGGCTGTGTAGTCAGATACACTTGCAGTTCCATAGTAGGGTTCTGAATCACCATAAATATCCCATATATAACTTGCATGAAGCTTTTCATCTTCTAACATGGGGTCACCCCCCCCCCCAAGTAAAGCACAGTCATACCCTTCCTCTCTAGACATCATTTGTATCCATATTTACCTAACCTGGCAAAATGCAGAAAGATTTTTTTTCCCATCCTCTCTAATTACCAAAATTCAAGTTGCTTTTAAAATATCATAGTCTCCCTTGAGATTTCAGGAGAGCTGGAGATCACCATGGCAATAGGAAAATGGTGCCAGCCTCTTGTTGGCACCGACTCACTACACATCTCAGGAGACTTTCGCATAGGAGGGAATTGAACTTGTGTAAAAAGCAGGCACTCTCCCTTCAATCCTTTATTTTGGGAAGAAAATGACAAATTTCATGTTACAGAAGGTAAATAAGAGAATTTTGTAACCATATGCCTTCCTCTAATATACACAATTCAAATGCAATATCAATCTGCTCTCCTGGTATGTAAAGTAAAAATGGAAAGTTAACAGACAGTGGCCCACATATGATGTCCATGTGCCAGATTTGCTTCACTCCTTCATGCATTTCTGATCTCTCATGGATCAATCTCTCTGACTCCAAGAGGGGTGAACGCATCTAAACTCACGGAATGTGGGTGTGATTTTGTTGTATCCTGTTATTCACAGGTTTGTTCATTCATTCTTTCAGTCAACATTTCCTGTCTACTCAGATATGCTAGACAGTAAAGAACTATAGGAGAATAACACATGACAGCAAGTACACAGCCCAGTGGGTGCAGTAAACATGGGCGGACCCCTCCAAAACTGGAATTTATTTATAAAACATCGTGTATTTATTCTTACATGTTTAAATTTCAGTCATCTTCAATGTACTCTTTGTTTGATGCAATACACCTGTTGAGATACTTTTTCCACTGCTCAGAACAATTTTTGAATTTGTCAATTTTGATGCCTTTTAGTGCTTCTGCCATTTTTTGGTTTCACCTCTTCCACATTGGCAAAACATTTCCCTTTGAGAACATTTTTTATACAGGAAACAAAACAAACAAAAAAGTCACCGGGGGCGAGATCAGGTGAATAGGGAGGGTGGGGCATGGGGGTCATGCCATTTTGGGTCAAAAACTCACTCAGCATGTTGTGGGCAGGTTGTTTGTGTAAATCACCCACCATGAAATGGACAAACGCATTGAAAGAATCTCCAAAAAAAATTCACTGAAGCCAAAGTTGGCCTCTCACAACACTAGCTTGTATACTGAGCGAATGGGTTCCTAGAACACTTACCTAGCAGGTAAAGCCTGTACTACAAGTGGCCCATCCTCCAAAATATAATTCTGGGGTTTTTTTGGGTGCCCCCTCACATATGTATGCACATGCATTCATGTGTGTATAATTATGAGAGAATGTGGTAAGTATGGTGGGAAGTGATTTGTACAGAATCCTATAGAAATATGAAAATATGGTAGTCATGTATAATCTTAAAAGTAATACTACAGAATTACAAAATTAAAGTAAAAGATGACAAAACAAATATTATGATATACTAATGTGATTATATACATATTGATAGCACTATAATGTTATTATATCTAATGATCTCTGCTGTTTTTTCATCTGTTTCCCCCACTTTCATGGGGTCAAATGCCTATTTTATCTATTCTGTTTAAGTGATCCATTCCTAGTATCCAAGGGACATTAAAAATGTTCTCATAAGCTTCAAGAACGTTATATATGTGATATTCACAGCAAATGCGCCTCAGCAACACTTGTCCCAGTCTCAGTACTGGAGCCGGAAGAAACTCTCCTAACTCCAAGTGAGTGAGGACTGAAAAATGGAGGACGCTAAGCTTATGAAGTTGTCCCATAAAAAGCTGAATTTGGAAATGCAAGGCTCTGAACTGGTCTCTCTCTCTAAGTCTTCTTGGGACATCCAGTTCCAGCAGTGCTTTGTGTCCTCTGATGATGAACTGATGGCTGGAGAAAACCTTGGACCACTTCCCCCAATCCTAACACAGAAGTCCTGATGGAGGAAAAGGTCTCTGATTTTCTCAATTCTTCTGACTTTCCTTCCTTCCTTCCTTCCTTCCTTCCTTCCTTCCTTCCTTCCTTTCCTCCTTCCTTCCTTCCTTCCTTCACCCCTTTTGCTATTAGCACAGAGAATTAATGGGAATATACTCAAGAAATTTTTGGAACTGAGGGTTTTTAGGGACATGATTAGAGGGAATAGAGGTTGGACAGAGTCAAGCCAAGCTTCCTGCTCACTAGCTGTGGGGCACCAAAGAAACTAGGCTTTCAGGGTCTCCATTTCCTCATTTAGAAAATAGGAACCATATTTACTTTTCAGAGTTGTAGAGGTTTACTTAAGATAACGACAGTCAACTGTCTGACACACAGTTAGCACTAAATCAATTTTGCTGTTCATCTTTCTCACCCAATAGTTGCTGAGTCATCTAGCACCAGACTTGCCGTTACATAGAAGAGGACTGGGGGAGCAGTGGGTAAAGTAGCATTAAGAGAAAAATTCAAATTAAGAGGGGGAAACCAAATACGGCAGGGAGGTCTGCTTCTATTAACAATACCCTTAGGTGGATGTGAACATTTACACACTGAAATTACATTCAAACCAAACAGTCATTCTTTCTTCTCAATCGTCCCCATGCTTAGTGGCTGCAATGAAATTTTTCTTTATTTTATGGAGGAGGAGGGAGAAGGGAGACATGGTGGATAAAGTTTTACACAAGGCTATTCTTGCTGAGGATTTAAAACAAGGATTTGTTTGTACATTACAAACATAAAGTGCAAACACTCTTACCAACCCTAGATCTGAAGTTCAATGTCAAAACCAGCAGTTAGTTTATATGTCATGTTTTTATATGAGACTTCCTTCTCAGACACAAATAAGTCTGAAATTGCTAAAGGAATACTAAACAAGCTAAAAAAAAATCCAAACAGTTGACTGTTTACTCTCCTCAATGAGAACATCAATTCAAGAAATACTTCAAGAATGCTTGAGGGCTAGTACTTTTTTGAGAAAGTACTTGGTTTGAAAATTAATCTTTAGTTTCAGAATGGGTCTATCTGCTGTGAATCTGGGTGGTGTTAGATTTCATACCAAAAATCTTGACATAGGATAAAACCCAGTCAGCTCTGTCTCTTCCATGGCCCCAATTTGCTAAGCAATTTTCATTCTCTGGACCTCAGTTTCCCGATATTTCAAAAGTTGGCTTTGGGCTAGATGTTTCTTGGCAACTTACAGTTTTAGGGATTCTAGGTGGTTATAAAAGATTAAAAGTAATTTTATTTCATATAGCCTTTTGGTTCAGTTTTACTAATTTTGCTTTCCATCACCTCCTCTTCTGGTTGCTTTTCTCTCCTTTCCCTTTTTTAAAAATAAGGACTGTCTTGAGAGATAGTAGCTGCTCATGTAAAAGCAGATTTATCTGATAATAAGGTGAGATGATTATCTTAAAGCCCTGAAATTGGTGTTCTCCAAATCAAGGGCTCAGAAAGAGCTTTTGCACTGATCAGTCCTGGCAGTTTCAAATGAGTAATTTTAGTTGCAGGACCATTGGAAAGTTTGGAAACATTCTATTTTCATTTGAGCTGGGGTCAGAACAAACATAATACATTTCAAACTGCCAGAGACAATCAACCTTTCACTTCCTAATCTGTATTTGTAAGTAAAATTGCAAGGGCTTTGGTGTATCAAAAATAGTGTGACATAGTGAACAGATCAGATTTTCTTCTCAGTCATCTTGGATAACACATGATCGAAGATAGACAATCACTGCTTGAAGTGTGAGCAATATTTGAAAAGACACTGATGTGCACAATTTTCTCTCTCCTTACTATCTGAATCATTGACCCTATAAAAATAAATGCCAAAACACGCTACGAAATTGCAATTACTTTAAGAGCATTTAGTTTTAATTCTGGGATTTAAAAATTGTTCTTTTTAATGAATGAAAACATTGTAATTTATATTAGACAAACACATGAAGATTACATATCAAGTTCAGAAGGACAGCTGGATGCAAACCCTATTTCTAAATTGAATATCTTGATAAAATCTGATTTTCAATATCTAGAAGAGAGAGACTTGTTTTATGACAACCCACGTTTCTAGAGCCATATTCAGTTACTATGCTGCCATGTGGGTTAGACTAAGCATTATATTTTTGTAGATTATATATTTTAAGATTAAAATAAAATACCATGTGCTTTCTCAAATTTGCATTTCACATATTGCATTTAGGTGCAAAGTCTGATGTTATCTATCAATGGGAAATACAACTTCTATGGCTAAAGACAGAAGGAACAGAAAGCTGACACCTGGCATTGTATAATATGATCTTAATACAGTTTAATTTTAGTAGTGGATGCATCAAGCCAGATTTTCAAGCCACTAACAGATTTAAGAAATTTGAGTTTTTCTTAAATACTGTATATTTTAAAATTGTTTCCACTTTATATATTTTTCCGTCAGCCAGGGAACATGTAAGTTAAAGAATGTACATGGGCCAGGCATGGTGGCTCCTGCCTGTAATCCTAGCACTTTGGGAGGCTGAGGTGAGAGGATTGCCTGAACCTGGGAGTTTGAGACCAGCCTGGGATACATGGTGAGACCTTGTCTCTACAATAAATCAAAAAATTAGCCAGTCATGGTAGCACGCACCTGTAGCTCCAGCTACTTGGAAGGCTAAGGCGGAAGGATTGCCTGAGCCTAGCAGTTTGAGGTTGCAGTAACTGTGATCATGCCACTGCACTCCAACCTAGGCTACAGAGTAAGACATTGACTCAAAAAAAAAAAACCCCAAAAATAAGAATGTACATGGAAGTTTAGATATGCATGAGAAAAGTCACATTTGAGCATAGACAGGCACCTCAGTAATCTCTAAACCTACATGTGGTTATCACCCAATGACAGTGTGCTTGTCACCCAATGATGTTATTGGCAGGGTGCGCCAAAAACATGAGTATTTTGCTTAGATGAGAGAAAAGAGAGTAGTAAGCATTCTTGTTGTCCAAGGACCCATGCCAAGAAGACTTACATTGGTGGTTTATCACCACACCTAGAAGAAATGGCTGTAACCAGAGGCATCCTTTAAATTTCCAATTCAGGAGTATTTCATTAACAGAGAAAGCAGACCCAAAGAATATAATATATCTGTTATCATCTAAAGGCAAATGCAGAACTTATAGTAAGGTAATGATAAGTATTTACAGCTTCAATTTAACTCTCAATTCCCAACTTCTCTTCCCAGATAGGTAGAAGCTTAGAGCACTGGACACTGACCAGAGTTCCCTTGTCTTGGGCTGGGCTCATGGCTAAATGCAACTTGGCAAAGGGCATAGGGCTTATAATTTCCAAATTTAGTTAGAAAAAAGTCTTATTTTACAGTGCCCAAGAGGCAAGGCAGAATTTATGTCCATAAGAAAATGTCCTAGCTAGGGTACATGACCAGAACAAGAATGTCTACAAAAGAGGGAAGAACATGGAAAGCTTCTCCAAGGCAATGGCCCTTGTAGTAAACACATGTATTCTTAGCAGGAATGGACAGAGAGGACCAGATCAAATATTCCTGAGTGATTCAATTAGGATCCAAAGTCATGTTTTTAATCACAGCTCCAAAATGAAAGAAGCTCCAGTCTCTAACATTAGAGAATTAATTTTGCAGAGAATAGGCTGTATTTATCTTCATCTGTTACTGTACCTTCAAAAACTACTTGCAGGATCATGTAAAGAGTCAGCACTTGATAAATACTTAAGAAATTATTGCTAAATGAATAAAAGAAATCACAGATTTCATAAGATGAAATATTATGCAATTACTACAATAAAGTTTTAGGTTGAGCACGGTGGCTCAAGCCTGTTATCCCAGTACTTTGGGAGGCAGAGGCAAGAGGATTGCCTGTACCCAGGGGTTCAAGACCAGCCTGGACAACTTGGTGAGACCTCATCTCTACAGTTGCCTCTATTTAAATCAAACAATTAGCCGGGCATGGTGGCACACACCTGTAGTTCCAGCTATTTGGAAAGCTGAGGTGGAAGTATCACCTGAGTACAGTAGGTCGAGGCTGTGGTGGCTGTGATCATGCCACTGCATCCAGCCTGGGCCACGGAGTGAGACTCCAACTCAAAAACAACAACAAAAATTCCTAAAGCATAGAAAAAGACCACAATAATATTCATCTTAAAAGTAAATGGCTAAATAAATATGATATAAACCTAATTACATTAAACATTATATATATGTGCCTAGAAAAATATTTGAACCCATATTTTCCCTATAGTGTTGGATATGAGTATGACAGAAAAAAATAAAATTTATATTTTTTCTTATCAATGAATAATATGAGTTTTGTTGAAATAAGATGAGTTTATCTTTAAACATACAATCAAAGCTAAAACAAGTCAGCATAACTTTGAATATACACCCACCTCAAGCTCATGGCACAGTACTAAAAGCTTCCACATGTATGTCTTTAAAAGTGACCAGGGTTTGATGAAAGAAAAATCCACGAGACAGGCAGAATGAAACCACATTTTGGAGGCACCATTTTTGTGAGTAAAACAACTTCACATCAATGTAGAATTTTACAGGTTAACCAATAGGAAGACTGAATTGATAGTTCTAAATATGTTGAGGTGACAAAATGCCAAGAAGGACCAGGGCCACCTTTACTCTTAAGTTGCATCCTATAAATAACATAGCTTAGAAGACCCACACATGGAGAATTACAGTAGCCTAGACTTAAAGTAATAAAGGGGTTTACCAACATTTCCACATTGCTCTTGCTGAGCTGGGGCTTCGCTTCCAAAAGGATAAAAGGAAGCTCAAGTAAAAATTGCAGGATGAACATGATGAGAAAGGCACTGACAACTTTGGGATGCTTTCAAAATCACATTCCGTAAGAGTTACCAGAGAAGAAGCCTAACTCAGCAAGCACCTAGAGCTGAGGAACTGAACTTTGATATGATTTTGATTCAGTTCCATCCAACTGTGTAACACGCCTTCAATACCCAACTTAGGTAGAGTCGTCATGTAGAAGGGGTGAGCTCTTGTCCTCATTCTGTATTGGCATATGTATGCTATGGCAATGGAATAAACACCTCCCGGCAACCACTGTATCACTTGATCTCAGCTCCCTCACTGTTCTTCTACTTTATTTATTTGAATGCTTTCTCTCTCAATGGTGTACATAAAAATTATATGTAAGTTGCAAAGCACTATGAAATTGTTATTTCATATTGCGCCACTGTTAAGATGTATCAGGGCAGGGAATATATCCTGTTAATTTTTCTTGTCACTGATTATTAAGAAGAATGACAACTATCATTTTGTGAGTGGCTATTCTATGCAGAAATAGAGTTTAGGGTTTTATAAGCATCATTTCTGCTGTTCACAATCTCCTGCAAGATACTGTCCCCATTTCACAAACAACTGATATATAAAAAGTATAATTTATTTGCAAAATGTTACAGAACAATTACGTATGATGACTGTATGATACTGTCTACTTCAGCTGCATGAAAATTATTTTTCATTGCACACCTGAAACAAGACTCCTCTGAAAGGAGTAAGATTCAAATAATGCCAGGCTGATTTTCATACTCAATATAAGTTCATTGGTTGAGTAATAGAGTATGTATTTACTCCAAACAAAACACAAATTATCAAACCCCTTGTCTCCAAAAAATAGCAAATATTTATAACATTAATTATATCTGGGAGAAGATGGATTCAAACAAATCAAATAAGTTTTTATTGTAGAAAATGTCAGAGATTATTATATGATAACAGTTATTATGAAGTGCCAAGAAAAGGTTATTATATGGATTATTTCTCAAATTTACTCTACTAAGAAACCCTTCCTTTGCAGAGCGTCACACTAAACTGGGTTTCTGTGGGTTATAGCTTTGAAAATTCTACCCAGGGAAGCTAGAAGAATCACAACTGTTCTGCCTATTTAGTGCACTTGCTGTTGACACATGAATGTAGAAAGGCCAACCAGATTAGGTCAGCACTTTATTGTATGGAGTTATATTTCAATAAATGTAACTTGGCCAATAGTGGCTAATGTTATGAGTACTTTTTAACAGACATAGATTGTTTTCTCAAGAAGAAAAGAAAGTGAATGTGGGAGAAATTTCTTACATCAGTGTATGCAGATGCACAAGTATTTTTAATAACATTTCAGAAAAAAAGACCTGCTTGATACAAATTTAAGAGACTTGGAAGAAAACACCATATCCACATATTCAAAATGAAAGAATGTTTTATTGCATAAAAAACAAACAAAAACAAAACAAAAGACCTTACCAAATTAAAGAGCCTTAAATTAAAAAGAAAAATATTGTTAAGTCATGGCACCATTTTTTCTACTTCTCTACACATAGAGATACAACTGAATAATCAAGATGAAAATTTAAACAAGATATTCTCAAGAGAAGAAAGATAAAAAATAGAGCCTTCTTATTACATTAAATATATTAGAAACTTACAATAACAAGACACTGTAGTAATAGTGCTACACACACACACACACACACACACACACATTGTATAGAGCAGACAGCCCTGTAATAGACACTACTGGATACAAAATTTAATATAGAATACAGGTGAAAATCTATTCGTAGATTAACCATTTAAGAAAATAGACCTCTAAACACATACACACACATTTCTAAGTGAATTTAAAAGGTTAATGTCATTATAACATTTTATTTTTTTAATTGCCAGGAGACAATACAGTAAATATTTATCAGACTTTGTAATGAAGAATTTTTTAAAAGTTGAGAACCAATTCAAGATATCTAAAATGTAAGAAAACCTTAGACCTTACTACATAAGTATTTAAAATATCTTCATTTGAAAAACCAACAAAAAAACTATTGGGATAAAATATTACTAATGAATATGACAAAGAGAAGTTTTCTACGTTCTAAAATATTCAGTACTGACACATAAAAAAATCTGATATTTATTTATTTTGAGTAGGAGTCTCACTCTGTCACCCAGGTTGGAGTCCAGTGGTACACTCATGGCCATCACAGCCTCAACCTGCTGGGCTCAGGTGATCCTTCCACCTCAACCTTCCAAGTAGCTGGAACCACAGGCAGGTGCCACCATACCCGGCTAATTTTTTTTTGATTGATTGTAGAGACAAGGTCTCATCAAGTTGTTCAGGCTGGTCTCAAACCCCTGGACTCACCTCCACTTTCCAAAGTTCTGGGATTACAAGTGTGAGCCACCATGCCCAGCAGAAGTCTGACCTTTTTAGAAAAAGGTAATTAAGCAGAAAATTCAGTAGAAAGTAAATAGGTCAAGAGATCAAGCATATAACTGTAATAGGCCTAAGATTTAAATTTTAAAATAATTACTATTATTATTAGATAGGCAAAGATGACCAAAATGACACAACTATGTAAATGTTTATATTTTTATGATAGCATTTCAAAATGATTTTACATTTATTTTACATAATCTCCAAATTATTTTTAATAAACATACAACTAGATTTTTGTATTTATAAAATTAATATATGTTATTTATTAAGTATCACAATATTTTTAAGGAATATACTTTGGCAGAATATTAATGAATGCTTTTAAGTGCTATTTAATGCATCAGAGAATTTCCATATATAACAACTAACACAAAAAAATTGATTTTAAAATATTCATTTGTTTAATTGGGTTAATAAAAACAGATTTGGATGGAATTATAGATGATTTTTATTTTCTTTAAATATTTTCTAAATTTTCCAAATATCCTCCAAGGACTATTCTACTTTCATTGTTAAAAATATATATTTAAATAAAATATGCTGATTTCTGTTGTTATCATAAACTTGTTGGAGAGCATTTCCAAAATTCATTGATGGAATATGACATAAAATGTGGTGTTCAGCCTTACATATGATTAACATTTAATTTTGAATTTTGCTACTAGTTTGTTTTTTAAAAAACTACTAGTCTTATGAAGAGTCAAATTTTATTACTAGTTTGATGATATTCAACAATTGTTAAATAATTTGAATATTGTGCTTTTGGGGAACAATACAGAGACAGCAAATGACAGATCTGTGGATTTGTGACAATTGTAAATACAACATCGCTTTCTTATGGAGTGAACACATTAGTATTTTTATGTTTCTTGGAGATCTGAAGGAAAGTTCCAAGAATTAAGAGACAAGATGAATTAAATAGGATCCAATCATACATGAAACCCAGAAGACCACACTCTACTTGTTGACCATCCAGCATCCCTTATATTGCCCTTTGTCAAACAGTGAGTGATTCTACAAAGGTCCTCTCTGCAAATGGTCTTTGTGTCAATGTGCTGTTTCTTAGACATTAACTATCACAACTGTATATACTTCTAGTAGATTTATTTCTTTTCATTTTTTTTTGTTTGTTTGTTTGAGCTTCTCAAGGGATTGTGGGAACAGAAATGGGTTAAAAAGATAGTCTGTAACAAAGAATCAAAAGGAAATAACATCCCTTAACAATGCTTATTCGTATCAATTCATTCCAATGGAAACTAATTGTATCAGTTGCTACATAATTACCTTCTAAAATGAATTTCATTCAACATACTCAATTGATGAAAAGAAATGCTCTCACAGTTTGTCTAGAAATATAAGTGATATCTCAAATTAAGGGGAAAGTTGGTGCACAAATATTCGATGCAAATACACAAAGTCTTCTGTCTATACCTAAGCTCTGCCATCAAGAGTATTCTATAAGCTCTAATCACATGGGCAATCACCAGTTTTCTACTACATCCTCTGTGGACATTTTTGTCTTGCAATTATGTTGCACTCATTCCATATATGATGAAACATATGGAAACTTAATTCTCAGAGAAGGTGAACAAAAAACCCTGGGAATATCACTCACTTTCAACAGATTGCCATGGTCGGATCACCTCCTGCCATTCCCGGCCTTTTTCTGAGCAAGTTTGCCTCTTTGGATCTCAGCATGTGATTCCCATTAATGGCAGTAGAGGGAGGTGCTGGAGCTCTAGGTGAACATGCTTGTGAATTAAACCAGACTTTTGCAAACCACCAGGCTCATGGGCTGTAGAGGGGGGTGGGGGGTGGGGGTGGGGATGACGGGGGTGGGAAATAGTAGGAATTTCCTGGTCCCAGTAATGCTTTCTGACATATAAAAAGGGAAAATAGTTACACCTTTCACTGCATCACTGTGGGAAACTAATTTGTTTTGACATACTGTGAAATAATCTGATGTTCATATTTATTCTGAAAAAAAGCTGTATTAGCTAAAAACAAATTTCACGAATAAAACTATGGATACATAATCAGACATGTATATCTACTGAGCATGTCAGAGATACAGGAAATTAACTATTGCTCATAAACTTCTCTGTAAAGGAATTTAATTTCTATAACTTTGAAATCCTTTCCAATTCTTTCTAGCACCACCAGCACCCAGGACACAGCTGCCTCCAAGAACACATGGAAACATTATACCCAGAACACTAGTGTGCATTGATCCGACCCGCTGGTATCATGCTTCTCCTTCCAAAAGGTCTTATAAATGATCTTGATTGAAGAGCCATTTCAATACTATTCTTGGCATAAGGACAGTCACTGAAAACCTTTCTGAGCTACAGCCTGTTTCACAACAAGCTGATGTACCACCTTATTTGTTTATCTCCAGTTTATGAAAAGCTAATATTGCAAATGTTATTTAAACCTAAGAACCACCAAAATACTCCTCCAAACTCTTCTGGTTAGAAGAGGCATGAAGAAATACATCGGGCCTTAAAGATACAGGGGAAGAAGGGGGAAAAACCCTAATGAAACCACCATGAGTGATAAGGGACTTGGAGTTACAAGTATTAAAAGAGATGAATTGCATTAACCCCCGCCCTTCCCCATTATACTCACTGCCCACTGGAAACAACAACAGAATTACTAAAATCCCACACTCTCTAATGGGATGGTAATAGGATTCAGAGGCCATTAGGGTAAAGGCAATCCATATTTTACACTGTAATAAGCTCAGACTGAAGATGCTGTACCCCCCAGAGCCCAACAATTACCAATTTAACATTAACAAATCCACAAGCACTTTCAAAATTGAAAAATAAACCCAAGTTAAAAGTCAAAGGTCTATTTTTTAACAACTGCATATATTTTTGTGAATTAAAATCATCTAACTAAATTGAAATAATTTTTTTCTATACTCTGATATTGATTATGACTCATCCCAGAATGCTTTGGAAAGGAGGGATGCTGTGATTGTTATAAGGTGGTAATAATTCTCTACAAATGGAATATATTTGCTCATGGCAAGTATGCTCCATTTTTTAAAGACTTACTTTTTTTTCCCCCTCAAAACATTTTCTTATTCAAGGAGAAATATAATAAACTATCCTGGGTATTAAGAGGTACCATGTAAGATGTAGGAGTGGATTTAATAGGGCACTCTGGAGAAGGAAAAAAAAAAAGAGTGAGGCAGAAATGAACATTCTGATACCATCCTCATGGATCATAGATTAAATAGGGGCATATGTCCGAAATTAAAACAAAAGTTACAGTTGTGAACTGAAATCATGTAACATATATATTGTCAGGGGAGCAATGAACTGACTAGTCTTTCATGTTTATTAGTACAGTCATCTCTCTACCATCTGTGGTTCCAGGATCCCCTGTGGATATCCAAATCCACAGGTACTCAATCCCTGATACAAAATGGTATAGTATGTGCTTATAACCTACATACATCTTCCTGTATACTTTAAATCATCTCTAGATTACTAGTACCTAATATAATGTAAATGCTATGTAGATAGCTGTTACAGTGTATTGTTTTTAATTTGTATTATTACAATTTATTGTTTTTTAAAAATATATATATTTTAAATCTGATGTTGGCTGAATCCATAAATGTGAAACTGGAAGGACTGATTGTATAATTAAAATAATAATTTTATTATTTGATAAGCATTTTTATTATATTGTTATCTGAATAACTTCTAAAATGGTTCTAAGGCTATTTATGTCTTTGCACAATATAAAATCACAGTGTATTTTTAGGAAAATATTTTAATTGTTGAGTTCTTAAATTTTTACCAGAGATGAAGATGATTTATTATTAACCTCCACATGTTCCTCTGTTTAACTTTCCTGACACAATATTAAAAAATAAAATCCTTGATGACAGCAAATATTCCCAATCTATAGAATAACAGCCAGCCCCTCCTTCACCCTGTGACTTAGCAGATATTTTTCTGTTCTTCCTGATTAATAATGTAATTCCAATGTTGCTTTAACCATACAAATATAAGGAGATAATCCTACTTTTTACTCTACAAAGTATTCTCTCTCTTCTTTAGAAAACAAGTAACAACAGTGAATAAAAGGTTAGAGGATAAAGGCAGAAGGTGATTAAAACTAACAATAACAGGAGATGAAGATACCTTATCTGAATGTTATTTCCACCACACTCCTCATGCCTCTCACCAAAATCACCATACATTTGTGAATTAAGAGGTAGTGATACCTGTAATATAGCTGAGCTTAGATCATAAAAGACTAAAATTGTCCATGCCTTAGTTTCAAATCCATTCTTAACTATATATTTCAGGGTACTATGAGAATACGTTTTCTACTTTGAGGGTATGGCTTTCCTAAAATGGTCACTTAAAAAAAAGTGGAAGTAGAATGGATGCTCTGATAATAGCAACACACACCTGAAGCTACTCAGGTATCTAAATGTATCCATCAACACAGAATGACAGTATGTGGATTTAGGAAATCTTATGCTAGGAATGTGAACAACAGTCACACTGAAGAAGTTATCGGGAGGACTGGCACCAACTAGGATCTTCCAATTACAAACAACCAGGAACAGTTCGAGTTTATCAAGTAAGAAGAAACCAAGGAACACGTTGAAACATTTAAGGCAGAGAATTGGAAAAGAAAGCAGAGAAGTTTGAGAAGACAATATCCTCACATACAGTGACCTAATCCCATAGACCCTACTAAAAATATATCAATATATATTTATTCTGCATGAACATTTCTGAATCTTCAATTCCTGGCAAAGTGCCTGATAATGCATATTCAAGGCCACACTGCCCAGAGTCCATGTCTTGTTAGGCAGTCCTGATATCCAAGGTTCAATATCTTAAAACTTATCACTAGAGTGGAGAGAGATAGTCACCACTTTTAGGCTACAGCACAAACAATTCTATCTCCTATAAAAACTTACATGATCAGACACTAAGGAGAAACAACTAAAATGAGTACAACTCCCTCCAACTAAAAGGATGCTTCTGGTTTGGGGCTTAGGGATGTGGATCTACTTCAGAGAGATAAATAGATAAGTAGAGGCAGAAGAAAGGTGACATTTTGGAATACTTTGAACCTGACCTAGATTAAGGCTTGAGAATAAACACAGAGGTTAACCCTGCTTGGTTTCTTGAAGATGTGATATCTCCTTTTAAATCTATCAGTGCATTGTAAGTATGTATTTACAAATTCATTCAATAATTATTGATAAAATAAACATTACACTGCCAGATACTTTTCTAGGCATCAGTAATTCAGCAGAGGACAAGCCATACACATATAGTTACTGTCTTCACTGAGTTTAAAAGCTTATGTGGACTATGGAACATTAAATCAGCAGTTATATAAAGTGAGAATAGAGTTAAGGGATATGCATTGTTATAGGGTCACAGAGTGGGAGCTCCTACTTTAGATTTAGGGAGGGGTAGTAAAAAAAAAATTCTTCTGGGAGGAAGTGACTTTTAAACTGAGACATAAAGGATGAATAGGATTTAGCCAGGGGCAAGCTGGAGTGTTAAAGAAGACAAGAACTGTTGCCTGCAAAGGCACATTTAGAAAAGCTAGAAAGGCTGAAAGGAGTTCTGTGGGAATGGAATGGAGAATACAAAAGTTTGGAGAACAGATGTGGGGACTCAGAGACACAGAGATGATGCATAGGTGAAATCCAGATTCACTGTAACCTTGAGGGCAGGAGATATCTCATATTTTCCTGATTTACTAATTGGTAGATTATGCATTGGATTTTCCCCTTCAGTATTTGTTGAATATCTACTGGAAATCTCTTGGCGATGACCGACACCACTCTAAAGTTCTTTTAAATTCTTTACATGGTCACTCCCTAAAAATACTTAGAAGGTTCTGTTTATGCTGGGCAGTACAGGTTTGGGGTTTGGGGTGTGTGTGTGTGTGTGTGTGTGTGTGTGTGTGTGTATGTTGTGTGTGTATAACTATAACGTCTCCTCATTGCTCCATAGGTCCCCCATCACCTCCTATTGTCTTATTTGATGACTTCCCTTAAGGCATGTGTGTTTGCAACTCCTGGTTTAGGATTTATCATGGAGGAAACTGAGTGAAGAATGCAATCCCTAATGGTGTAAATAAACAAATATGTAAATAGCTCATTGATAGATTAATTCCAAGTGTGGGTGATATTAACATGTGCAAGGCTTATTAAATTCTAAACCAAAGCCTGCAACCTCAACTTAAAAGATAATAATTTGCCCCCCAAATTCAGATGTAATCTGAGTCACTGCTGTGCTGTTTTGCTTGCATGGGATGGTGTGTAAGAGGCAGTGACAAGTCCACTGCCAAGTAGCTCATCACTACATGCCGTCATAGTCTACACTTTTTGTGCATGAATTTTCTTAAGAAACATGCCCGGCTGAGCAGCAGTATGCTGGGCTGACAATGTTTTCTAGCTTAATATGTAAAATAAATCACAATTTTCTAATACATTTTCCAGCATCAGGGGCATTTAGTTCATAAGAACAAATAAAATTGCAACATATAAATCATAAAATCATTCATTTCTAAGAGTCAAGGGGACTGAATTGGCAGCTAAAACAGAAATAGTGTTTTGGGTGTAATAGTCAAGTGTTTAAAAACAAATTACCTTTTTGCTCTGGTAACATTAAAAAAAATCCTCAAAAAAGCTTCTGGAGAAATCACAGCTTGTTATAATAAACCATAATAAAGTAATTGCAGCTTGGGTTTCTCTAAAGGTTCTTGCCATGTAAATGTTCATTTATCTGAAATTTGCTTAAAACAAATAGATTAGATTCATTTCAGGAACAAGAATGACATGACTTTTTTGTTAACACTGATTAATGACTTCAGTTCCTAATGTCATTAGTCGACTATCATCATTTTACCATTTGAAAAATGGTTTCCAGAATCTCTGGGTCTCATCTAGACATGAATTTTTGTCCATTTCTTATATTCTACTGACCTCTAGAGACTATATGTGTGTGTATATAAATCACATATGATATGTGATTATAAACACATTAAAACATATACATCATAAGTGCCATGTAGATTGAGAGTAAAAGGATCTTTGTCCCACAGGCTCATTTCATTTTAGAAAAAGACACACAATCACATACATTTTAAAACAAAACCTTATTTGTGCATGTTTATTACTAAGTACATTGACAACACCTGAGACATTGAAGCGTAGAACTGAGAGAACGGCGAATATTAGACAAACTGAGCAACCAGCATCAACAGCAAGTGGTAATAGGGAATGCAGAAAATCTGACCTGGTTTTTCCATAAAGCCAGGCTTATTTTTATTCAGGACAGGATGATGTTACATGAGGATCTTCCTTCCTCAGATCCTACCTGCCTGCATTTCTTTTCCCATGCTCCTACTGACCAGGCCAAGAGTGTAAGCATAGAGGAACTTAGTGAGGGCTCACATGCCTGTGTAGTCCTTGATTTTTTCCTCTCTCAAGGTTTTCACTAAATATATTCATGACTGAAACTTCAACATTAAAATCATTTCTAATTTCACGAACTTCTTAACTTCTTATGTCTTGTTCACCTTGGCATCCTTGGTGCTTAGCACAGTATGTGTCAGATTTTGAGAAATTAATAACATTAGCTGGAAAAAACACAATATTTTACTGGGATATACTCGCATTATATCTTTCTAGGAATATACCCATTCATTCTATCTCTCTCTCTGGACATAGCGATGGAGATATGGGCATAGATTTACACAGACACATATGTTTCTGTACATGTATGTGTGTATACATGTAGTATATAAATGTGTACCCAAATATAAATGCTAAGAGGCATCTTCCTCATACAAAACTCATGACTAGATTTCTTAATGATTTTTCTAACAGTTGTTTTACATTTTCAGTTTATGTATTATATTACTGTTTACATTCTCATTTATAAGATGGATGGAAAACAATTGGTCACTGTAGTACATCAACAACTACACCTGAACGTTTAAAAACTTTAAGTATGCTTCTTTCTAACTCTACTCTAGTGATAAATAATATTTTTAAAAATATAATACCAAGGAGGCAATACCACTTTTTGCCCTTTGGCATATAGTTTCAATTGTATTATATAGTGTATATTTTATTACGTATAATATATTGCTGACATCACATCATATATTTAGAAATAGAAACGTC
The DNA here is from genome assembly GCA_963574415.1 of Tarsius wallacei. NCBI lineage: Eukaryota > Metazoa > Chordata > Mammalia > Primates > Tarsiidae > Tarsius > Tarsius wallacei. The sequence continues at coordinate 23,504 of CAUYQG010083825.1, forward strand.
TTGTGAATTTTGATTAAGCATCTCAAAGTCCTGCCAATGATTAATAAAAATGTTTGTCAAATACAGAGGATATAAAGGAAGAGTGCATTATATGATGAAATATTTTACAAAGTGGCAGATATGCAAGATATTGAAAATGTCCAAGCTGCAATTGATGTATAAGAATAGGAGAAGAATCAAATTTGATTATGTAGTAATAGCTAGCAGATAGGACCCTTCTCCCTGTTCTGCAGATTTAGAAGGCGGCTGTGACTTCTGCCCTATTCTGAGATCACAGCCTCTCTGGAAAGGCCAGTTGCATTTTCTACCCTTTCACCATTTCAGTCCAATTTTGCTATTTAAGAGGCTTTCAGTGGGTAAAATTCTAAGATTAAATAATTTATCAAGAATTGACTAGCACCCAGCTAATAAGGGAAATGGGATAGGGCTGGGATTGTAGAATAACTAACCGTAGTTTGGGAACCAATAACTTACTTTTCTACTTAATACTCATCAGAGTCCAGATCCACTGCAAAAGAACACTCACTTGATCTGCATGGTCTTGTAAAATTCCAGCTAGGCCAAGTTCTCAACTAGTTAATTAAAATGGTAGTTGGTCTTGTGGGAAGGAAGAAAAATGTTATAAGCTAGAACAAGAAAACCATTATTTGGCATCATTGATTTAATTTTTTGCTTCATAAACAGGTTGGTAAGATATTGACAAATAAGCAGCTCCATAACCCATTATTTGTAAATAAAAAGATGCAACCCCTCAGATTGAAATTTAGCCAGTCAATTTTACTGAATAGTTACAAAAACCAGACCTTTTACATAATTAGCTCTTCTGAATGACAATTCACTGGTTTGGATCTTGCTGCTCAAATATGCCCCTCTGCAGCATTAGCGAAGGTGCCAATGATTAGAGAAATGATTCACATCAGGTAGTTAGAAAGAAGACAGGGGAGTCAGAGAAGAAATCTGGATAATCCCCATGCTGGAAATTCAAACCCTGGATAATCAGGACTGTACTATATAGGCAATTATGATTCTGTCCAGTTAAGAGAAATTTGTAATCCATTCAGTTTCAAGCCTATAAAGGCACATTTCTCAAAAACTTGTATTTTGGCCTCCAATGGCTTAAAAAGTTCTCCTTACTAGATTGTCTCCAATTACAGAAATCCTTCCCGAGAACAAGGCTGCAGAAGTATATTAAACCTGTAGGATACCATGTCGCTGGCTGTTTTCACAGAGCATTACAGCACACGCGATCTCGATGCATGATGTAATACTACTGAGGCAATTCACCACAATCTGATAATGCTATTTGTTCAGGACACAAGTGTTGTCTCACATATGGAGTTGGGAGTAAACTGTCTTTGTATGGAAGGTTCAGATTAGTAAAATAAGGGAAGTACAGATACATTTATACTCACTTTAAAAATCTCTCCCCTGCCACACCCCACACACAAAGATTATGGTTACTGTGAATTTCAATAAATCTCAGGCTTGCTCAGTAAGAATGGAGGAACTGCAAGGACCACGGTGAGCCCAGACAAGTTTTGACCACAATTGTCAAACTGTCAGAAGAACTGAAGTCAATAGCGAAAAGGCGGCTCAGGGGCTAGGCTCAGCTTTGGTACTGCATCAAAATGTGGTTGTTGCCTAACAAATAACAGATGACAAGGTTGTGAATGTCCATCGTATTAAGACACATGCCTCCAGTGAATATAAGGATGTCTACGTTAAGGATTTGTGAGTACTGATTTTTCCAGGGTTTTTAGAACCTCCCAGCAAAGATACAGAAACAAAACAGTCAAATGAGGCAGGCAGGAGGAAACAGAAAAAAAAAAAAAAAAAAAAAAAAATCCACCTACATTCATGGTATGAAACAATAATTTCTAAGCCTTTGGGATCTATTTTTTTCCTTTCATTGTAATGCAGTCAAGTGTATGAGTGATGCCTTTTGTGTTTGATAATGTCAAGTGTGAATGTCATGGGCAGCCCCCCATCTCTGATAGTATTAAAATGGTGGGAAGATGAAAAGCTTGGAAAAGAAATGGAACAAATTAAATTAAAGTGGTTGGAGGACAAGGAAAGTCACTCATCTATAGTTTGGTTCTGAGGCGATGTTGGTGACCCTGTCCACTTGAACAGGCTAGTAAAATCAGTGTTACTGAGGAAAAGCATGACACTTCTCTTACTTAATTGTGCTAATAATTATTTTTGCTTCTTGTCATTGTGAAATCTATTGAATGCAAGAGAAGAAAACATCTTATATGTTCACATATAAACTCCCATTATATAGCTAGAGTAGTCTCCACAGCTGAGCTTGTTAGTCAAATATACCAGGTATCAAAGAGTTCAAGGCAAGTTAGTCAAGGTTTATAGAAAGTAATTGACAACACAGGCAATTCAGGGAGGCAATTAATTCTAATAAATAAAGTATATACCTTTATAGAGAGATGAAAACCCTCAAAGATCATAAAAATCCATCCTAATCAACATCAGGACACTGGAGAAGAACATAACACTCATTGATTATGCCCAAATAGCATGGAGAGAACACCGTAACTTCTACACTACAGGTCTTATCTACGATGAATGCAGAAGAATTTTCTTATGAAAACATGAAAACAAATGCATATACACAAAATTCCTGCCTAATGAGGCCATGACATCTGTAGTACAAACAAGAAATTGCAATAATTATAATGGGAAGGTGTTTCTCAAAGCCACTCTCCCTCCCCTTAACAATGTTTCTTAGTCTAGGCTCATGCAACAGATTATTCACTGGCTTCCAGTTTCTGGAGGAGTTCTCAATCACATCGCTAAAACATCACCTAAGTTCCTTATAGCTACAGGTGAATGGAGAGTAGACGCCCTCTAGGCAGGTGTTTCTTAATGTCCTGGGAAGGGTGTGTGGCATAGTGTGTCCTCCTCTATTCCCACACCAAGCCTCAACTTTTCAAAAAGCTTCCACATCTCTCCAATAGCTGTCAAATACCTTGGCTTGCCATTCGAAGCCCTCCCTCATACTGGCATCAGTCGTTTCTTTTGGCACGGCATCTCACATGATCCCTCTAATTTTGCTGATGAGGATTATTTTGTGTTTCCAACATTCCACTTCCAATTCAAAGATTATCATCCTCAAAAATCCTCTCAACCTGCAATGCCCATTCCTCTCTTGCTTTCCTAGGGAGAGAGGGAGGACCGAGCACAGTTAGCCCAGGTGTTCTCCAGGTACGGCTCATACTCTCCATCTTCATAAGATTCTCAGTGAGTGGACAGACATTTCTTGCAGCTGTTAGGGGTAGCATTTGGCACATTTAACTCATGGTGCTTTGGATAAAGCTTCATTAAAAAAAGAGAACAAGAAGCAAGTAGCAAACAAACCGAAACTAGAAAGTAAAATCTTCCACCAAGTTGTAAAGCTTTTCTTATTTAAAGACAGAAGGATAAAACAAAACAAAAACACCACTATGAACAGAGCACAAAAAATACATATTGGAATCAAATTTAAAAAAAAAATCTGGGACATCTTTACCCCAGTGGACTTACAGTGCTAATTACAAAACAGAAGTAGCTGACACTCATGCCTCCTAAATATAAGTGTTTTCCTCCCAGAAAATAAAAATGAATGGGTGTTAAATCAAAACATCCTATGGAGCATTTCACACATCTGGAATGAAAACTGACAAAGAAGTGCTTCAATGCAAAAGAAAAATCTCCCAGCAAAAAGCCAGCTCTGCTCAAGGTAAGAAAACCCGAAGGCTCTCCAACACAGGTTATACACCCTTGTCCTATCTGCAAGCACTTTTTTTTTTTAGAAACACCCAATGCTTCCCTTGCACTGGAAAAGATATAGACATTTCTCTTTCACAATTGAAATTGGTTAATTGATCCTTTCCAAAAATAAATATTCCCATAGATAGAGGTCATTGGTTGCCTGAAATTGCATCAGTTCATGTCTGGGTACTAGAATCCTGTGCTCCTCTGGGATGCCTTTGTCATTTTATCAGAGTGATTACCAGCAGAGTAGTTCCAGCGTGGGTCCCCTCAGCTTCTAGCGCTTGTGTTTTGCTTTCTACACTCCTATTTTCTCCATCAAGCCTTGTGGCTTTTGCTTTGGAAATCTGGCACTTAATGTCCAATGTTAATTACATTTACTATTCTGAGGAAAATCCTATTGGGCTAATTTTTCAAAATCATATAATGAAAGAACTTCAGTGACAAACCACGCAGGTTTTCGATTGTTTTTTACGGGTAGATCTATTAAGCACTTAATATTCAGTGGGAAAACAGTCTCAGAGCAATGAAATTCTATTACTTTAGAGGTTGCATGCTTTTAATTTCTTAATATTTCATTACATGTTGGCAACTGGTGCATATTTTTATAATGCGTTTGATCATTACTCTTCTCAGGGTATTCTATTTCAGTTCTTCCTCTGACATCATATTTGCATGTTAAAGGGTTTTAGCATTCAGGGATGAAATGTTCTGAATAGTAATGTGCAGTTAACTTGATTTTTTAAAAATGGAAAACAGCAAACAGACATTATATATAGGGACTAAAGAGAAAATCTCATAATTTTAAAATCGAACTCAAGTTTTAATAGCTTTCTATAGAACATCATAAATGGTAATGATTCAATATAATTCATTAATTAGGAAATTATGCAAAATGCTATCAGCAGAGTTTGGGGAGAAGGATCTTTTTCCTTGGCTTTTATAAGTCTACCGCATTCCTTTTTTTCCTGTAAAAAAATGATCTTTTCTTTGCTCTCCAGCAACATCTACTGGAAAAGTCAGAAAAATGCTATTTACGTGAATCAGATAGTTTGAGTAAGGAGAGCTTTGATTACCATCTGCCTAAAAAGTGCTTGCTGAACTACTACCCAGTTTACAACAGAATTATTTCTGCTTACTTTAGTTCTATTTCATTCTCTAGGAAAAGGATAGTGGTTCAGTGACGCAAATTGCCAAGTTGCAACTTCAAATTCATCATTGCCTCACCTTGAAGTCATTTTCATAAATAAAAGAAAAAGCACTTATGATACAGACAACAGATTTCTCCTGGCCCATCTTCTCAACACTTGCCACTTATTTGAGAAATAATCATCACTATCAACAGCAGAATAACAGCCCCCAATAGTTGAGTGAAACTAAAGTCAGAGAAAAGATTGTATGCCAGAAAGCGATAGAGAAATGAGATTGAATTTAAGAAAAGCCACTTCAGGATTCAGCAAAGTTTCTTTAGTTGAAAAAAAGGAAAATGACAGGTAATGTGATTTTTAAAAGTCACTATGTTACCACCAGTACGATGACATCAAACATTCGACAGCAGTTTCTTAATCCCTTGCCCACATCTTTCTCCATTCTTTTAAACATGAGGAAAAATTAAGTTTCCCCACACCTGCATCAGCAGCTTCCCGGGAACTTCCACTGGAGATTATCTCTGGATGATGAAGTATGATCAGACCCACAGTCCGTTTGGTCTCCACTCCCCACTATTCAGCAGTTTCTGATGTCCTCATGCAATTGGATTAACAGGCTGCACCCACAAGATGCCATTAGATGGTCTGGCAAACGCGAGATATGCCAGAGTACAGTATTGAGGAGCAAGTCCAGTTTGGAAACTTGGGGAAAAAATTTTTATCACTAAACAAATATATAAAATATTCTCTCGTATATGGTTGCTGAACTAAACAATGCCATAGCAGTTCTTTCTAAAACCAAACCTTGTACAGGCACTGAAGTCACCTTCCTATATTTCATTCCAAAGAAGCATTCTTTTAACAGAATTTTGTACTTTTAATACCCAGCTTTTCCCATTTAAAAATTAATTGAAACATTTTCTGTTACATACCAGATAAAAACCTAGATATAATCTGTATTTCTGTTATCCTTAATTACAAACTTGGCTAATTAGAGGTGAGGTTTTTTACATTCTCAAATCTCAGTTTATGTCAGTAATACATTTTAACAGCAGAAGCAATGAGCATAAAATCAACAAAGACTGAGGCTAAAAACAAATAATCAAAACTTTAAAACAACAAAAGTAGCAACAAAAATCAAGTGCTAGGATATTAGAGTGTATTGCATTTTGTGTCTGTTCAGTGTTAAAATAGATATGAGTCTTTTAAGCTTCATTCCAAAGCTCTTTAAAGGAGAAATGCCATCAAATATAATCCACAACTCTTATTCATAGTACACAAAAGGGACATATTCCTAAAAACTACCTATAGTGGAAGTCCACATGTATTCTGCATTTAGGCTCCTAATGCAAAGTTTCGACTTGAGACTGATAATTAGCCCCTCCATTATTGAGCTGCTTAAAATCCAAAAAGGTTTATCCAACAGCACCTCCAGAGTTAACTCCCATTGCAAACTGTCATAATTCAGTTATCCTAATTATTTACTGGATCCATTTCTAAAAAATGCCTTAACCTGATGTTTTAACTTCATATTTCATTTGGGACATCACTTAATCTCCATTTATGAAACATCAACCTGACACAGGTTAAGAAGAGATATAAGCAGTGCTTTCACCCACAAGATCCAAGCCAAACAAACCCCAGCAGCCAGACTTCAATAAACTCTACCCTTGCTAAAACCTCCAGTGAAAAATTATTACAACACATCAGAAGTTCAGTTAGAAGAAAAAATTTCAAATGCCAGCTGTCTCCCAGGGTCTAAGTCCCGGAGTTCAAAAGCAGTATCAATTAGATTATTATTATTTTTTCTACTAGCTGTTTAGAATTTAGCGTAATGCAAAGTGCTATTCTGATCAAAATCATCTTTCTCATCTCTCTCCTTAAATAAAACGGAGGAGAAATCATTCAGTATAAATGCATTTACTATACAAATCTATTTTCAATTGAATTTGCTGCATGCTCTAATTCATCAAAATTAATACAGGTACTTTCTATGTTAAACAAAAGGAAGCCGACTGAAAAATCGGCTTCTGCTGCGGATGCCTTTCTCAATTACAAAACGGTGAAAACAGAGATTTAACTAAGCCACTCGGTCAAACCCTCCGATCGGCGCTCTTACCTGCCTCAGCTGAAGGCTTCCTTCCCTTGTTAGCAGCGGGCAGCATCTCTAGCTCGCTCCAATCCTTAGCACCAGTCTCAAATTACACCACTAAGTCCACCCCCCGCCTTTTTTTTTTCTTTCTTTCTTTTTTTTTTCCTTTTTTTTTAAGCAAGAAAATGCTTATTGAAAGTGATTAGTTTTTGTTGTCCCTTTTAAGTCCCTCCTGCGGGAAGGAACAGGGGAGCAATGTGACGCCACCTTTTAATCTTTTGTAAGAGTGAAAAGGCAGAAAAGGAACGCTCGATCAAACTGAGCTGCACACATGCCTCAAACTCGCAGGAGAGGCTGCTGCTGCCTGGCGAAAGCACCGCTAGGCTTGAGTGTAAGAACAGAGAAGGGAGGAGAGTCAATGGATTGTGACAACGTATGTGCATCAAAGGCAGGAGGAGAGAGAGAACAATGAGCGAGAGAAAGACGGCGAGGAGAGAGGGAGAGAAGGGAAGGAGAGAGAGAGAGAGAGGGGGAGAGAGAGCGGGAGAGAGAGAGAAAAAGATAGAGCGGGTTTCAGGAAAAGGATTCTCAGAATAAAGCCACAGTGCAGTGTCTGGCAGCTTCTGTTTTTATCTCAGCGAGCATGATACACTGCCTCTCTCATTTAGAAACACATTCGTGTATCTTCCAGGTTTGAAAACTGAGATAATCGCAATGTGTCTCTGGTTTCGTCTGATTGGCATTTAGCTGTGCCGGTGTACCTGTGATTTTTTAGGATGCATTTATGTGCAATTTATTTCGCATATTTATTTATGTAGGCAAAAATGAAAGCTGCTAATTTCTACGGCAATTTGCAATGTAGTTTTACTGGCAGATGGAACTCTACTTATCATAACTGCTGACAAACTGCCATGGATAAACAAAAGAAGAAACAAATGCTTCGTCTTGATAATTGTCTTAAAAAAAAAAAGCCCACACCAAAATATTAGCACTTGCAAAACCTGTATTGCCTGGTTTAAGTTTAAAAGGTGTGCCTCTCCATTAGTTTTATTAATAAAGGCAAAATAAAGGGAGGGCATGGTATTTGAAGGATAGGTGTTGGAAAAGAAGCTATTAGGAAAGTGAAAACCTAAATTCTTTCTGGTTTCCCTCCAGATACGACCACAGAATTGCTTTCTTGGGTCCTGGAATGGAGTTTTTGAGTCACTATTTCTATAGACTTTTAAACTGCATCTTTTTCCCTTCCTGTACCATTTTAAAGTAGGTTCCATTTTTAAAACAAAGTCGAAAAGAAATGACTTCCCAATTCAAATTGTTTCAAATGGTGTCTCACCAGCTTTGTTCCATTTCTGCTCATCTCTTCTGCCACAGGGGGGCTAGGATTACACAGTTAAATTCCCCAAGTGACCTCTTTTATAAGGAGGTAAATTGCTGATTCCAAGGTCAAGTATTTGGTATAAGTTAAGTTATTGGTGAAAATTGCTGCTTGCTTTCCATGGTAACCTCCGTTAAAACAGTAGTAAGCCAACAGTAAGAGAAGACACCCAAGCTTTTGACTGACAAGTTCTTTGAAATTAAGCAATTCCAATATCGGAAGGTAAATTCTATGTGCCCTACTTATAAAGATTATCATTTTGGAAAAACTCACACAACAAAACACAAAAACAAAATACTCAATCTTCTCATTTCAACTAAGGTGTGTCCCAAGAATATATCCTTGGCCCCCAGGCAGCTTGTATTTTGAGATTCCTGTGTAAGTCACCAGATATAGAATGCGAATTGGTCCAAGAAGAATAACACTCACTTCCCCCACACTGGTCAAATTGCTGTACCCAAAGAGGGATTGCTTAATCTTGTTAAACTCGAAGTGTTATACTTTTTCATGGTTTGCCAATAGGAGGGTATGTTTCTCGCTTGGAACCCAATAAAGAAGTAGTCCCCACCTCCACCCCAATGTGCTCAGGATGAAACTCTACTTATCATTAAGGCAGAGCAGAGAATGGAGAACACATAGGGGCTGAACAGAAGGCAGCTGGCCAGAGAACAGAGAGTGCTCAGATGTAGAAGGGAAAGGAAGCTGCAAGGCCCGGCTAGCAGCGAGGGAAGTGGTGACTGGTAAATCCGGAATTCTCTGCAGACATTTCACAGAGTGTATTGGAAGCAACCTCCTTTAAACAGCATTATTGATAGAGTTCTGTAGTTAAAATTAACTTTATACAAGGGAATAAGTGGACTGAGAATTTTCTGGCAATAAAAATAAAGACCCAGTTACTATTTCAGCACAATAAAAGCAGGGGAGGGGGCCTGGGGATTATTGAACAGAATCAGCAAAACATTGACAATGAAAGATAAAAAGAAACCAAGACTAGACAAAAATATATATTTTTTAAAGCTACAAATGACTATCAGTGTTGTTGCTTTTTTTTTTTTTTTTAATTGCACTTCCTTAGTGAGGCAGTGGGTATACTGAGTGGTTATCATTTGTAGTATGGTAGATATGCCTGATTTATTCTTAAGATATCTTGAGTGGGGGAGGAGGGGTTATCTGGTTATACTGGGGTGACCAGGTCATGTTAATATTTCTTACTGGAATGTGACTTTGGCATGACTTATTCCTCTGTGGGACAGCTTTATATTCATGTGCTTATATTATAGTGAATGATACGGTAGTTAAGTGCTCAGTTTTTGGAACTGGCTACTCTGACTGAGATTGAATCCCAAGACCACCACCTGCTTGCTCTGTGACCTTGACCGAGTTATTTTGCCTCTTGGTGGCTGTTGCCTTATCTTAAAATGGACATAATACTACCTACCTCATGGGCTGTCATTAAGAACAAATGATGCGTGTGCTGTTGTGAGATCTGTTCCCAGCATATAGCAAGTGCTTCCATAAATATTAACTTCTATTGTTAGGAAACTCACTCAACAGCTTTTAAAACATTTTTTTAGAAGGATAACATAGACACTATTCCATCACTTCAAAATGGATGACTCACAAAGACTTTTCTCCACTCTGACCTTCCTTACAAGCTCCAGTTATTCAAACTGCCCTCTGGTTTTTTTCCACTTGGATAACATGCTTAAGACTCAAGAAGTTCTACAACCAAGCTCACGAATGCACCCTCGAAACAAACTCTTTCTCCAAATCCCCTTGCCAGTATAAAATGCAAAAATTTTTGAGTAATCTGGGACTCATTTCTTTCCTTTTTTCCCCCCGAATCATTCAATTACCAATAACTATCAAATACCATCTCCATATCTCTTAAAGTTATTATTTTATTTCCAGAACCCTGACACCTTCTTGATCTGTGAACTGTTACCCGGACTGTTGCAACAATCCTTTGATGCAGGACCTCTCCAATCTTCTCTTTTTGTGCTGAGACACACAAAGGGTAGTGAAATGAGCACCCATTCCTGGGGACATTCCTAGGGTCCTGGCAAGGACTGCACCTGATCATAACACTGCCTTTCCCCTTCTCAAGAGAGCACTTGGAAGCTGAGTGAAGGAGGGTGGCATTACTCTAGGTATGACCTTGAATCTATTCTAATGTACAAAGCAGCTAATCTTTGGCAAACCAATATTTTACTACTAGTTCCTTGTTAGTTGTGACACTTTTCCCAACTGTCATGACACAGCTATTGAAAACAACCATTTTAAGAGGTTTTTTTTTCTTCTCCAATTCATCCTTCACAAGCCAGAATAACCTTCTTAAAATGCCACTCTGAATGACATCCATTTCCAATAGTTATTGATTGGTCAATTGAAAGTCTGTTTTATTTCATTATCTTATGTATCAGCTTAAAAATCATCAAAGGTTCACAATTCCTTAGAGAACAGAGTACAGATTTCTTTGCCTCATATTCAGTCACCTCTGTATGACACCAACCTATCCATGTAAACATTCATTCCATCACTTCTGCACAGGCGTTTACTACTCTCCCACCTGAGCTGAATGCATCTCCTCAGAGCCTCAAGTGTAGTTTTTGTTCTCCTTTGAACATCCTCTTCTCTTTCATATCAACATATTTAACTCCAATCTCTTTATGGAAGACAAGGACAGGTTACCTGTCCTCCACAAAGATGTCCTTGACCTTCCTAGTTTACAGCCATGAAATTGTTTCAATCCTAGTGAAGAGTAGTTAGTAATAATGCAAATGTGCTAATATAAATACTTCTTAAAGGACAGAGACATTTATTGTCTCTGATTTCTAAACCTTGCAACAACCCACCAAATGGCTGTCATTAGAACCAATTTACAGAAGACAAAACTGAGGCTTAGCAAAATTAGCTTCTCTGATGTCACACAACCAGGAAATGGCAAAACCAGGATCTAAACCCTTGTCTTTCTAGGGTATCACAGTGCTCTGGGATGTATCCTAAGTAGCAGCTTGGCTTTGGGGTTGGTTCTAGGTTCAAATCCTGACTCTGAAATTTGCTTGCTAATTGTGGGACACGGTCAGATTCCCTTTCTCTTTAAACCTTACTTTCCTCATCAGTAAAGTATTTTGAGAACTTAACAACCAGTAAATGTAAAGCAGTATCTACATAATAGCTAGTATATAGCTAATACCTACACAGTAAAAAGTAGTTAGTAACAATGCAAATACAGTAACACAAATACTTTTTTTAAATTGGAGTCTTACTGTTTTGCCCAGGCTGGAGTGCAGTGGCATGCTCGTGGTCACTGCAGCCTCGACCTGCTGGGCTTAGGCAATCCTTCTGCCTCAGTCTTGCTAGTAGCTGGAACTACAGACGCACGCTACCACGTCCGGCTTATTTTTTGATTTATTGTAGAGATGAGGTCTCGCTAAGTTGCCCAGGCTAGTCTCAAACCCGTGAACTCAGGCAATCCTCTAGCCTCAGCCTCCCAAAGTGCTGGGATTAAGGACTTGAGCCACCATGCCCAGCCTACACAAATACTTCTTAAAGGACAGAGACTTTTTATTGCCTCTAATGTCTAACCTTTGTAGCAACCCACCAAATGTCTGTCATTAGAACCATTTTACAGAAGACAAAACCGAGGCTTAGCAAAATTAACTTATTTGATATCACACAACCAGGAAATGGCAAAGCCAGGATATAAACCCTTGTCTTTCCACCTTCTAGTTATTTTGTTCATGCCAATTATCTAGAACTTTACCTATGCTATATTGATTTATTATTATTTGGGTTTTCAGATTCATGCTCCATTTGTGCAATTTTATTATGAATTAAATGAGAGCAATATTTACATTTTAAACATCTCTGCATCTTTAGTGCTTCCATAAATCTATAAACAAAGTAGCTTGCTTACTGGTAAATGTTTGTTGACTGCCTGATCATTTGTGCTTTGTGCTCATGGGGATTAAAATTTTTAACCACATTTAAATTCAGTCACACTGTTTTTTGAGGAAGTGGTTTCATCATTCTTTCTATGAAAACCATCATAATTATACAAAATAATATAAAAGACAAACATTACATATGAATGAGCCACGCAGATAGAAATGAACGAAGTTCACTACCAAAAAAGCTGTAGGAAAGTGATCCTCATTGATTTGGCTTCTCACATTGGCGTTTATAGTCTGCTTGAAGATGGGCCTCTCAGCCTTCCATTCCAAGTATGGAAAAGGGAAAGTTATAAGCTGAAAGTCATCTGTTTCAGGTTATACGGAAAGGCAGAAATAACCACTCAAATACTCCTAGAGTTTAGTCACCTTTAATTCTTTCTTTTTAAGTAAATGCAATAATTATGTTCTCATTTATTTTCTCTCTGGCTAAGTCTACATAATACTAAAACAATCTGGAACAATGTAAAAACTCGGTCAACCAACATGATGTATTTCTGCATACATGGTGATAAAACAATATTGTTGAATTTTCAACAAGTTGAATGAATGCTTTTATTTAAAATACGTATATTATATATGTATAACATACATGGTCTGCACATGTCTGTGCACAAGTGAAAGCAACAGAACCAAGATGAGAAACCCTCTGTACTCCCACATAGGGTAATCAATGGTACTCGCTGCCTTGCACCTGACTTGCAATATTTGCATAAACTTCATAGAGTCAGGGTATTTTTGTTGTTGTTCTTGTTCATTGTTATGTTTCTATTACCTAGTGCAGTGTGTAACATATGGTAAGTGCTCGATATATACATTTGATAAATGAATGAGTCATTCAATTTTGCCTAAATCCTTCTATTTCTAGTGATGTTTAAAAATTCCCCCCACCTGCTTTATGTACATCCCAAAACATTTCATACCCTGTTATCTCCTCATGTTCTCCTTTCACATGGGACTTGTTTTGCTAAATGCATGCTATCTTTTGTTTAATGTAAAATATTTCCTCATCCACAAAGAATTCTTTCTAAATTATATCAGCTCATGGTAAATGATGCTTTCTCCCATTTCAAAGCACTCATTGCCTGGAACATTTTATTACATATAATTTTACAGTTACTCTTATTCTGCCTTTGGTGAACTGTTATTCTTCTAGTATTACTTGGTCACTTTTACTGGACTCATATCTTACTTTATCACATAGATGCTAAGTATACTGAAGGTTGCAAGAACTAAGTGTATTTTTTGAGTAATATATATTGCTATCCCTTTGAGTACAATCTTGTACATAGAATGTACTTCTAAGAAACATGTCAATTTGATGTTTATACTGAAAGTATTGATGGGTATACAATTGTATCATTCTGAAATTATGTGAAAGAGCTTATAATACAGTCTCTGGCCTTTAAACAACTGTTGTTAAAATACAGTTAGAATAGTGATAAAAGTGCATAACATTTTTGGTAGTATTTTTACCCCTGAGGTAGTATGAAAAGTCATTCATTTATTTACCTCGGTATACATTTTTTGAGTACATGCTAGTTCAAGTTAATGCTAAATGAGTGCATCCCAACAAATTGAGATTCTCATGGTGGGAAGAATTAACAACTGCCCCCTGAAAGAATATCACTTTCTCCTAATCGTTTATACATTAGTTGGAAGTCAGCTTGTGTTGACCCATGAGCAGTTAATCTTTTGAGAGAGGGTTTCTCAATTCTCTTCTATGGAGTCATTTCAGGCCCATTTATACATGTCTCTTCTAGGGGGTTTGTTTTTCCTAAAGGTGAATATGCTAGGAAAGAACATTGTAAAAGACACCTCATCCTAAAAAGCCTTTCTCCTTGGACAAAAGGCGCTTTCTTAGGAAAGATTTTTCACCCTCATAATGCTCTGTCTGAATTTACTAGAGATTCATGCTCCTGGAATTGTCTAGAATTTTTTTTTTTTCCAAAAAGAAACATTCTCCAAAACAAGAAAAAGAACATAACCTTTAAAGTTTCAAGAAAACCCTTAATGTATCTTTCTCATTTGTAAGGATAAGATAATTCAGGTCCATTTTCACATCCGTTTCCAACATTGCAATGAGTATATAATATAATTAAAGGTTTGCGATATAAATAGTTTTCTGAAATTAGTTTATTGACTATTATAATTATATCAGATCTTATTTAGCCAATTAAAACAAATTATTTTCCTTATAAAATTGCTAACACTAATTACCATGTTCTGGCATTTTGGTTTTTGTCTGCTGAAGAGAAGTCTGTCTTGCCTGTTTTCCATTTCTGTTTTGCATAGTGATTGGAACAACCCCTTAAGTGAAAACCAAAGTAGCAGCCACCTAATCATAAAGTAAAAATGGGAAGCAAATCAAGAGAGAACCTCAAATCTCTGCTTCCCATGGTGGACCGAATAGAGTTGGCCTCAATGAAACTCTAAGTAAGAATTTACGTTCCTCTCCATTGAGTTGAATACAGGCTTTGGTGGACTATTTGGTTCTTGTTACTGATGTTTTTCAATATGGAACATTTGAAAGCATCCAACCAGAAGTTGCACAATGATCACAGCCTTGAACATATTCATCAGAAAAATGCATTCACTGCTGCAGGTTTTATTTTTACAGTAACCAGTGTGCTGCACTGTTTGCTAGTTTCTTCAATACTCTTACCCATGACAATCACAAAAGCAATTCACAACCTTACTTATCAGATAGTTCTGTTTTACAATAATCTGGTTGCTATTTGTAAAATCCAGGATAAAACAGTGCAATTTCTGATGCTGAATATCTGAAAAGCTCTGGAAGCTGCTAGGAAGAGATATGCACTAAAATATGTAATGCGATGGAATTACAACAAACAGACATTCTGGAGGGTGCACACTCTAGTGCATCTCAGACTACGTGACATTTAATGGTGCTAGTTTCAAGATTTGCAAATAATTTCTGCATTTAAGCTGCCCCCTTCCACTCATAGTTTCTCTTAGCTCAAAATTTAACTCATTCATTTAAAAAATGTAGAACACGATCTAAAAGAATGGTCGATCAAAACAATTGCCACAGAATAACTATTTCCAGAACAAAATGAAAGTAAAGGTCTCAATTAAATTGTTTATTTCATGAGCTGATTCCTAAATTTCAAGATGCACTCTGAAAGCAACAACATCTTTCTGATGAGAATTTAACTAACACAAAAAAGTGATGGTTTTAACAGCTGACAAATGCCCTATAATAAGGGGCTTAAACAACAACAAACAAACCACTTTTCCAGTGATTAGGCTGTGCAAATGTCAAAGAAAAATGCCATACACTCCCTTAAAAAGCATAGACATGGCTTAATTTTGGGGGGGTGTTTCCATGACCATATATTAGTGTGAGAGTGAAATGGGAATAGCATGCACCACTGAGAGGCAGTATAGTGCAATATATAAAGTTACTGTTTTTCAAGCCCTGATCTGTCACCATATTAGTACATGACATTAGCCAAATCACTTATCTACCTCAACTTCTCCATCTACTAAATGGGACTAATATCTCCTAGTTTCTGATAATAAGGTTAATAAAAAATCATTAGCATACTTATAAAGACAGAAATACCATTTCTTTGTGCAGTCGGATTCTACCAAAGCTAAATCTACTCCAAGGGAATAAGAAATTGTATTCTGGAAGCTGAATGCTGTTCTGGAGGCTGCTGGGGCACCAATTAATAGAGTGATGTAATAAACCATTCGATAGCCCTGCATTGGCCGAAAGAATTAATGCAGCTCACCTCTGTTGCTGTGAGTGCAATACCATGTACTCAGAGGATGCTCAATAAATATTAGCTGATGATGATATTGACAGGGTGCCATGCAGTCACAGCACTAAGTGAATTACTGAGTTTACAATTGTTCAGAAAATTCATTGAATAATTATTGGCAATAAAATAGCCTATCCCTGACCTCATTTACTTTATTATGACATCATCTCATGCATAATAAGAATATCACCAATCCCTGGAAGTTTAATAAACTCGTCCTACTGACTTGGGAGAATAAAAATAAGGTCATCCCTTAAAACAACATTTAGAATCCAGGCACTTATTAAAACTTCCAATGTTATCACTCTGGTGCAATCTGTCATCACTTCTTTTCTGGATCATGGTAGAGCCTCTGTGATGCTTTCTGTGATGCCATTCTTGGCTCCTGTGACTGAATGTTATACTAGGAACTCCCTAAGTATCCTACCTTCCCGTATCCGTAGTCTTGTATAGTCCTCTCTCACACTGATGCTGGGATTGGCCTAGAGACTTGCTTTGGCCAATGGGACATAAGCAAGCATGATATAAGCAAAGGCGCGATAAACTCTTGAGCATTGGGGCTTGCCTTGTTGGAAGAATGCCATCTCCATGAAAGGAAGTCTTTTCTGGCCCCCTAGAAGATGAAAAGTCATACAGAGGGTTGACTCCGCCAGCTGGCTGTAACTGTATACATGTGAGTGAGTGCAGGCAAGCCTGGCAAAAGAACTGTCCCGTGGACCCAGCAAAAAGTGAGAAACAGTGAAATGCTCTTGTTTCAAACCATCAAGTTTTGGTGTATTTGTTATTTAGTAATAGATAACAGACAGCCCCTACTGATTATTCTCAATTCTGCAATCATAGTGATTCTTTTTATAACATAAGCCAGCTAATCTTACTGCTGCTTCAAACCATGCAAGAACTCCTTATCTCAGAGGAGCCAAAGTCCTCCCAATGTTCTAAAGACTTGACATGCTCTGCCCTCCCCTTAGTTTATCAGATGTCAACTCCTGCTAATCTCTCCCTCACTTTCTTCTTTTCAACTACACAGGCCTCTGCCTCAAATGCTCTTCCTTGTGAACATGGGTTACCCTCATATTCTATTTGGGTGTTTTCTCCAACATTATTTTTTTTTTCAGCAAGGCCCACCTTGATCACCCTGTTTCAAACTGCAGCACCACATTGCCCTCGAATTCCCCATCCCCCTTTCTGTTCCATTGCCCTTAACACTTCTAAATCACAAGGTAGTTTACTTATTTTGGTTATTGTCTGACTCCCTTTATCAAAATGTAAGCTCCAATAAGGCAAGGGGTTGTCTTTTTGGTCCTCAAACCTAGAACTATGGCTGGTACATAGGATAGACTTAATAAGGACTGAGGAATGTGTCCATAGGCAATTTCATCATTGTACAAACATTGTAGAGTATACTCATACAAACCTAGCTGGTGTAGCCTACTTGCACCCTGACTATACAATATAGTTTATTGCTCCTAAGCTACAAACCTGTATAGCACATTGCTGTCCTGAACACTGTAGGCAATTGTAACATAATGATAAGTATCTACGTGTCTAAACATATCTAAGCATATAAAAGCTACAGTACTTTGGTGATCTGAATTCTTCTGCTAAAGTACAATGACCACTTACGTACCTATACCTGAATTATACCCCATGTCTTTAAAATAAAAAAAGAAATTAAAACTGACAATTCAAAAATAAAATAAATGATTTCAGATTTAAAATACACTTTGAAATCTAAAAAAAAGCTACAGTAAAAATACTGTATAAAAGCTAAAACAAAAAAAGGTACATCTATATATAGAGCAGTCCCCTTATAATCTCATGGGACCACTGTTGCATATGAGAGCCATCCTTGACTGAAATGTCGTTATTTGGTGCATGACTATATTTGACAAATTACAGAATTAATTCTCTGGTTAAGGTGCCCAGAGTCACAGACTGGGTTCTATATTTAATGGCAATGCTGAGAAGTGAGGAGAGTCTGTAAGGACACACGGTGCAACTTACAGAGATTTGTGAGACATCACTTGACAGAACTCAGAAGTAGCCTTGTGGTCAAGGAGAAGAGAATGTCAAGAAGGTTCTTTGGGGAGCAGTTCATCTGAGGATCTGTTCACAGGTGGGGAGAACTGCAATCAAAAGCAAAGAGGGGAGACTGCACCAGAATAGCCTCCCTGGAAAGGCTAAGGAGGAACCTGAGGGAAGAAAAGGAGACTCTCCAAGCCTGCTTGGATCTAAAAAGCAAGCGGCACAAGGGGAAAGTTGCCTCCAAAGGGTAAATCTGATCTTTTTTTGGAAGACAAAGTTTGGGATGTGCTTGTACCCTTTTCAGAAAAAGCCTAAAAATAAAGAGAAATATATTAAGACTCGGTCTTTTCATGCTGATATCAGGGCTAAGAATGCACACTGAGCCAACATTGTTACAGGACCTAGGCATGTGCCCAAGGATGTGACACACTGGCATTTCCACTCCATAAACGTACATCACAAGGCTTGCTGCCATTTTCTAAAAAAGCGGGAGCCTGATTTGACGGGTATCAACTTTGGCTAAGCCCTAGTCACAGGCTTCCATTTGAATACTTCACTTTGCGAGCTCTTTACCGGAGAAAAAGTCTATCTTCCCAAGGCACAGCCAGGGCTGGCAGTGCAGCCTCCTAGTACAGCACAGGTGTGCAGACAATCATTTACCTTAGTTAGTGCAGAACAGACATGACCTGGGATGACATCCTCTAACCCGCGGACTCAATCTTTGTGCAAATCTCATCCCAAACCATTCATTTTCCTCCTTGCCCACACCTCATTTTCCCTGTTGCTCTGCAATTATTTATTATCTGGGTCCGTAACTGTATTGTTTATAGCAGCCATGCAAACTCTATTGTTAGGGGGACCAAGATGCCTCTTAGCCCAACTAGATTCTCCTGTGTGGGGAGTAAAGGATGTTGGAGCACTTAATATACGGCTCTCTTTGTTCAATTTTCCTAAAAATGAAAATTGCCAAAAAAGCAAAGCATGCAGGAGATGGATGGTCAGAGGCTATTGCAGCTTCGAGTTCCTGCTGAAGGATGGTGCCCCCTGAATGACTGGGAGCACTTGCTAACTCACTGCCATGGTTCCTGCTTCCAGAAAAGCTGCCACAGCCAGTCCTTCCCAAGAGCAAATCCCTCCCCGATCAGATCACCATCTCTTTAACCGCTTCAGTTAGCCATTTGTGGCCTTTTCCAAATCCCAAACACCAATAGGCACAGCTAGTATCCCAGCCCAGCAGACGATGAGACTGAAAGGCAAAACTGGAACTTGGTCTCATTTTATTTTATGGTTTTAATGTATGTATCTTAGCATTTGATCCCACTTAACATACAATATTTACTTTATGATGTGTGGTGGGGGAAATGTCATTTAAAAAAAGTTCCTTGAGCTTAATTACAAAAGATGTAAATGTGGTCTCACTTGTGGAAAATAGTTACTCTTAACAATGAGGTGTAAATTGGTGTCTGCTTAATCTGTTCACAGTAGGAATAAAGCCTCACACTCGCCTCCACACCCTTATTTTTGCAATAGTACCTGGGAATTAATACGGTCTTGGGAGCTCTGGCAGCATCTCTGATTTCTTAAGGAAAAAAAAGACATGGGAGTTTCACGCTTGCTCCTTCTACCAGCTGTGAGGACATTTATTTTGCTCCATTTCGGCATCTATTTTGAACTATGGACCATAACTACATTGTCTGACCTCGGTCATGGACAGCAAAAGTCCAGCCTTCTTCTCTGGTCTCTTCTCTCTCTCCAACAATTGTGGCCTCCTGGCATAGCCCAGAATGGACTGAAATTAATAGGGGAACAGAGTGTTATTTATACAATGACCTTGGGCTCCTGGGGGAATTGCAGCTGCTATTCTTTCACTTATGATGTTTTACATTTCAAAGAACCTAGCTCTCTTTGATATTAAAGAATGAAATGTGCAATGTAATTGTTATTGTTTTATGACCTTTAATAGGTTAATCAGGCTGCATCAGGTTTTCTAGTGTATGCTTCTGTTCTGAGGGAAATGATTTGCCTCATAGTGATGAATTCTGACAAAGGGGCTCAACATTAATATTTGAGAGAATGAGTATACCGAGGTACCTTAATCCTCAAGAAAAGTGGTTGTTTTGCTTACTTCAGTCCCTCTGTGGGTAATAGAGGGTTTCTCAATGTTGGCACATTTTGGGCTAGATCATGTTTTGTTTTGGGGGGCTGTCTTGCGCATCGTGAAATGTTTAGTAGACTCCCTGGACTGTACCCACTAGCTACCCACAAAACACCTTCCCCCCAGTTCTTGACAATTAAATGTCTGCAGACAATGCCAAATGTCCCCTGGGAGCAAGATCAACCCCAGTTGAAGAATATGAGGGTAATAAAAAATCGGGGAGGGTATTCTTTTTGAATTATGATCTGTATAGAATCTACTGGCTTAAATGATAATTAATATAATATTTGCTTACATTTCTTGAGAACTCACTATAAGCCAATTAGCACTAAGTTAATTGCTGTATATGTCTGATCTCATTTAATCCTTAGAACAAACCTTTGAGATAGCAATTATGATCTGCATTTTACAGTTAAGGAAACTGAGGCTTAGAGGAGTTAAATAATTTGCTCAAGACTGCTCAGCTGGAAAGAGGAAGAGTTCAATATGCCTGAATCCAGAACTTTATGGCACTTACTACTCTTTCCTTTTTGACCTACTTGTTCCTTCTCTTGTGGCTATAAACTGAGTATATGAATTAAATTCAGGGGTTGATTAAGCATCACTATGTTTACAAAATGCATTTACATGCTACATAGATCTAAAGTAATAATAATAATAATAATAATAACAATAATAATAATAATAAGAAGAAGAAGACTGGTCATGTGTAGTGGCTTGTATCTGTGATCCCAGTACTTTGGGAGGCCAAGGCTTCTCTTGAGTTTGAGACCAGCCTAGGCAACACAGTGAGACCTTGTCACTATAAAGAATTAGCCGGTGTGGTGACCTGTGCCTGCAGTCCCAGCTACTTGGGAGGCTTAAGAGGCATGATCACTTGAACCCAGAAAGTTTGAGGCTGCGGTGAGCCACTGCCCTCCAGTCTGGGCAACAGAGTGAGACTCTGACTAAAATAATAATAATAATAATGCATGCATGCCTTCAACTAATACAAGCAAAACAGAAGGTAAAGTATAATATAGAAACAGAAAATATAAGAATTAAGACATGGCCGATAATGGTGGCTCAGCTTTTAATCCCAGCACTTTGGGAGGCCAAGAAGAGTGAATTTCCTGAGCCCGTGGGTTCAAGACCAGCCCGGGCAACTTGGCAACACCTCATCTCTACAATGAATCTAAAAATCAGCCAGGTGTGGTAGCATGCACCTGTAGTTCTGGCTGCTTGGAAGGCTGAGGCGAAAGGTTTGCCAGAGCTCAGCAGGTTGACACTGGGGTGGCTGTGAGTGTGCCACTGTACTCCAGCCTGGGCAACAGAGTGAGACTCCAACTCAAAAAAACTAATAATAAAAAAGAATTAAGACAAAATTGGTAGAGCTACTAAAGAGGTCAGAGTGCTCTGGGATCAGTGCTTCTTAGCCTTGTACACAAGAATCACATAAGGTCTTGTTAAAATGCAAGTTCTGATTCAGTAGGTGTGGCCTGGAGCCTGGGATTCTGTATCTCTAACCAGCTCCTGGGTAATGATGCCACCGGTCTGAGGACCTCACTTTAGACAGGTAGCCATCGTCATGCTGGGAAGTATAGCTTCTATGTATTTGAGAAGGGAGGCACAACAGTGTGTATCTGGGATGCCAAGAAAGTGTCACCACACTGTGGAAGGGTAGGAGGAAGGGTGGGGATTGCCTTGGCCGTGGCAGCCACACTTGTCTCCCAGCCCTGCACTTGGAACATTGATGGTGTGCCCACTCTTGTCTGCTGCCCACACATACAGCTAAACATCTGCTATTTTAAAGGACAAATATTAATTGGAAGCATGAAAACACCTACCCATCCAACATAACTAGTTTCGGCAAACACATTACAATTTTGTGCAACTGGCAGAAAATGCATTTCTTTTTTCAACATATCACAATATGGACAACTTGAGAGATACTGTCTCCCCTACAGACACCGAGACTTGAACGACTGCCGAGTTGCAAAGGGCCAAGAGTCTATTTAACAAGGAGGAAAAGTACATGTAAAAAGCCAAAAACAAAAAGAGATTTTTTTTAATCTAGTGAAAGTCACAATCAAAATGACGGTTATGAAGATTCTGAACTAACTGCATTACCGTTTATTTGGTTGTGCTCAGAAAGAGAGAAGTAGAGGCCTGTAATAAACATTCACAAAGCAATGGTTTGGGAACCGATCTGCACTAATGGTTGTGACCTCTTCACCCAGACCACAGTGACCACTGCAGATCACAAATTGTTTTGTGACATCTGGATTAAATAAAGGGGATGAATTTTGAGTCACTTGGCTTTCTAAACACTTCAGCTAGTTCTCTGTCCACATTGTAGGGGGACACAAGAGAGAAGTGATTTGCTGGAATGTAGAGATGGACCATAGTTAATGCAAAGGCTGAGAGGCTGAGAAGTGGAACCAACCAATTATTGCTAATATTCTACTCAGATATAAAGTGACAGGTCTAGGGCCGGGCTCAGTGGCTCATACCTATAATCTCAGCACTTAGGGAGGCCAAAGCGGGAGGATCACATGAAGTCATGAGTTTGAGACTAGCCTAGGTAACTTAGTGAGACCCCATCTCTCCAAAAAAACTTTTAAAAACTAGCTGGGCATGGTGGTGGTGCACCCCTGTAGTTCCAGCTACTTGGGAGGCTGAAGCAGGAGGATGGCTGGAGCCCAGGAGTTTAAGGCTGCAGTGAGCTGTGATTGTGCCACTGTACTCTAGCCTGGATGACAGAGTGAGACACTGACTCTAAAAAAATTTAATGACTAAATAAATAACACGAAAGGTCTAAATTGTACATATTTGAGGTTACGGATATCACCACTATTCAAACTGCACTGTATTGATTAAGCAAGATTGTGAGTTTAGGTTCATTGGCTAAGCACTAGCAATGTATCAGGCCCTGGGATGTATAGACAAGCACTCTGGTGCTCTTGTCCTCAAGGGTTATCTGGGATAAAGCGTTTCCCATTTATAAGTCATTTGTGTCACACCCTTATGATTTTTACCACATCCACTACTGACTGAACTGATATTTACTCAATATTTTTTCTTTAGATAATCTTATTTTTCACACTTCTAACTTGACCTCATCTTAGACAACAATATCTGTGAAATTATGTGTTTGAAGTGCTTCTCAGGGCTGACCAAACCAGTTGTTAAAATATTGAAATATACCTCTGGAACAACTGAAAGACAAAGCCTGCCTCAGCTTTGGGAGTGTCTACCACCACCCTGGCCACTCTGGCGAAGGCCATTGGACTTCCCCATGATCCAGGAGATTCCAAGCACTCAGGCCTGGCCCAGGATGGGGGCTTGTAGCATCCTGATAGCATGCTCTGGATGGTCTCTGTTGTGACTGGCCCGAACTCATTTCCTAATGGTTCTGCTTTCACAAAGCACTCAAGGTTTCTGCTTTGGAGTTTTTACAGGGTCGTGTATGCAGGTATCTTAAAAACAAAACAAATGCTTCTTCTCCAAAAGCCTGTTGCATAGTGGTTCCAAGTACTGAATCAGTATGAGAAGTTATACCTTCTTTAAGCTTCAGATTTTCTCTGCTATAAAACGAGCATAATATATAGTATTCCACATTCATGGATTACATAAAGATTTTTCAACCTTAGCACTATTGACTCTCGTTTTCTTGTGGGTGACTGTCCTGTGAATTGTGTAGTGTTTGGCAGCATCCCTGGCCTCTATCCACTAGATGCCAGTAGCACCCCCCAAGTTGTGGCAATCGAGCATGTCTCTAGACATTACCTAATGTCCTCTGGATATGACTAAACTAAGTGAATAAGCCACGTTGCATATGACTAAACTAAGTAAATAAGCCACATAAAGTGCTCAGCTTAGTATCTGCCACATATTATGACTCAGTAGTTGGCACTCAGAGCACTTATTAAGTGTTCCCTATGTGCTTGGTGTTCCTCTAAGCACTTTAACCTATTGACTCATTAAACTAGCACATAACTTTGTGAGTTAGGCCCTGTTATTACTCCCATTTTACAGATAAGGAAAATAAAAGCTAGAGAGAAAAAGAAGCTTGCCTGAAGTTCCACATTTAGCCACTGGTGGAGCCAAGATTCTCACACAGGTAATCTGTCTCTAGAGCTTGGCTCTTAGCCTCTTTTCTTTCCTGCCTTTGCAGAAGAGGAAGTTGCCACAAAAATAGGCATCATGGTGACAATCATGATGGTGAGAATGATGATGATGAAAAATTATACACCATACAATAGGCTAAAATTTTCATATTAAAATTATATTCCAAATAAAGAAACTGACAAAGAAGAATATAAAGTACTTGGTAGAAAATTCAAATATGGTTAATTCATAATTAATTTTTCATATCAGTGGCTTGTGTACACATACACACACACATTTTCTCAAAATGATTTTAAAAGTCTTAAATTTCCCAAAACTGATACACCCCGAGATTAAAAACAAAACTTAACATGTCAAAGAAATGTACATCCTGCTAGAGCCCATATCTGGCATTATAAGGAATTCAGGGAATTTAGGAATTATGCTAAGATGCAGGGTTGTTCTAGTACTGTAGGAAGGCACTTGGGGAGATCAGATGATGTGGTCAATATACAGGCGCCTAAAATAGGGGTGATGACCAGGAAGTGGGGGCATGTGCTATACTCTTCACTGGTAACTGACCCTGCCTGTTTTCCCAGGATCTTTCTCACCCCGGTGTCCTAGGCAGCCAGTATACAGCATGGGCACTGACTAGACCCCACTTGTCAAGGCTGGTCTGAGGGAGTTCAGAAGGGCTCATTGACCCACTATGATGAGAGAACTAAATCTCTTAGCTGTCTTTTCACTTTCCAGCAGCAAAAGGAAATATTTTGAGGCATTAAATGCTCCTGGAAATAAAGAGTAGGTTTATATAAGTATACATATATTTTTCTCTCTAGCAAACAAAAATTCAAAAAATCAAAATCAACACAACTACAATAAGCAAATGTAAACACAGGATTTTGATGTGAGATTATATATATGTGTATACATATGAAAAATATCTATACATATTTACACATACATATTTATGAAAGAGAAACTGAAATATAAACTAAGAATAACAATTCAGAAAGACACCACTATTTCCTTCCGCTAAAGTTTTAGAAGCCAGGCTAACATTGAATTATTAAGTTTGTCATTGTTGAACACAGAAAAATGAGAGCTTTTCTACATTTGACTGAAAATCTTTGCATTTCTACCAGTCTGAAATAGAAACTTGCAATTAAATCAATTAAGCAATGAAAATCAAATATTCCATTAAAATCTAATTTTCCTCATATCTGATTGGTTGTAACTCAACTGAGCTGGAAACAGATGAGGGAAGCAAAATGACTCAAAGTCTGAGACATGGAGACAGGAACAAGGGAAAATGTTGAACATATTCATATGGAATTTAATAAGGGCATTTTGTTTTACTTCTGCTTGTGTAAGTTTAACCATTAGGGGTTCCCCAAACATAGGATTTCAGACCTAATGCTACAGATTGAAATGAGAACAGCAAGATTCCTTTCTCCTCTGATTTCTTTTTGCAAACATGTCCTTGAAGTTTCTTTTTCCCCTTATAGAATTTGAAAGGGCTAGTCCAACCTCCTATTTAGAGGGTGCTGTATGGCTTTGAGGACTTTGGCAGGCTCAGAATTTAATTGCTATGACCAACAGTGTGATAGGAGTTGGTGTGTTTATGAATTCCAGGAGTTCAAGAACCAAAATGTCAGGGAGGGATTTATTCTTCTTAGTAGCAAAATGGAGGTGTTGTCTCCTGGGAACTGGGGAAAGAACATGTCAATTGGTGTAAACATTCTTTTTCCCTCATTCCTACAGGGGACACAAGCCAGCCACTTCCATACCAAGAATCACCCTGTAAATGGAAGGCTGAAATTCCACATATGAAGTGGAAAATGACTCCTTATGTTGTTCAAAAACCAGGACAGTGAAGATTAAACAATGACTTACAAGTAAGATGCTTTTTCAAGGTTGGCCTGACATCAGGATACTCAACCAAGTCTGAATTTAATATAATATTGAGTATAACTTTTTGAAATGTAATATGTAAATGAGCAAAAAGAAAAGAGGAAAATAACACTTCACAGACCAGGATGTGCTTCAAATTTTAAACACAAAGGTACAGTTAGTCAATATTTTTCATATGGCCTTTTAAAATTCAACTGTCAAGACTATTTTTAAGGCCAAACTGTTGAACTCTTCCAGAAAGCTGCTTGTGTATTTGGTTGTCATACCCAGCCCCAAACTAGGTGACACTGAGAAAGTAGAGAAAGCCACAGAAGGCTTTCTAAGTGCCAGTGGAAACGTTGGGGGGCGGGGGCGGGGGGGGGGGGCAACGTGCACATGTGCATATGTGTGCATGCTTGTTCGTATTCATGAGCATGTAGGTGTGCACCCATGACTATGGGCTGAGGCAGAAAAGGAAGTGTTTATCAATGGGTACAATCAATTTCCAGAAAGATGAGTGATGGGAAATGTGTGTTTTTAATCCTTAAAATTGAAAAAAAAACATGTATAAGGATTTGCTTTGCTTTGCTATTCATACTCCCCCTAAGCATCTGTCTACTCTGAGCAGTTGGAACAGGTTGGAGGAGGAGGAGGAGGAACAAAGGAAGACAGAAGTTCCTTTGAAAGTAAACAACTGCTCTTGAGTTTCTTATCTCTGCCACCTTCTTAGCCCAATCAATTTCCTAGTCAAAGCAATAGTGGTAAGGAATACAGGTTCTGGAGTCAGACTGCCAGGATCCAAATCCCAGCTCCTCTCTTTATCAGCTTAGTGACCTTGGGCAATTAACCTAACCTCTCTGTGCCTCGATTTCCTCATCTGTAAAATGCAAAAATAACAGTACACATGCACTAGGGTTGTTATGAGAATTAAACATAAAAGTCACTAAGAATGGTAGCCTTTTTCTTCAATGTGCGTTTTCTCCACAGCCAAGTAGCCACGGCTCTGAGTGCACCTGTTAGCCATATCCAACACGTAACCCACAATCTCCTGTGCCATTGGATTTATTTAAATGATGAAAACTGTATAGTGAGGCCATGGAATTCAAGCATCTGATCTGAACAACTGTCAGGAAACTAATGAAAATAATCATCCCTCCCTTTAAAAAAACACATGCTCAAGTCTTTCCAAGGAGTTTGGCTGGGTTATCATCTTGTATAGTTAGAGCATAATACATCCAACAATTGTGTCAAGGCAAGGTAACTTTCCTTACTTCAATTTAACCATTGCTCTGGTCCAGAGCAAGGTCATTCCTTTTTCAGAGTCAAGATAGATAACAAGTTATCATCCATAAAATTGGAGGGCGGTACAGCAAAATAAGTGAGAAAATGGATATTGCAGTGGTGGTAATTATGGACAAAAAAAAAATAATAAATCGTGGCAGGGGGAAGCCACGAATGGCCCCCAGAAGCTGCTTCCCACAAGAAGCAGGGAAGCTCTGTATTCATTACGATCTAGAGTGGTACATAATGAAACCTTTAAGAAACGTTAAAGAAATCATGAATGTCGTGTGTAATGAAGAAAAGATTGGGGGCAGGGGAACTCTGCCCCATGTATCCCACTGTTGTGAGACCTGAAGAAGACCCTTCCCCACTGACCGGAGACCCCCATCTCGCCCTCCTCCTTCCCTTCTCAGGGAGACACTGGGCTCTGCCAGTCTGCCCTGCCCACCTGGAATCTCTAGGTCTTTCTATCACAATACTGCTTTAGAAAAGTCTGTGTGAAGGGGGGAACTGTGGTATTTAACTCCATCCATCAATGTCAACCCCTCTTTCCCCTCTACCCCAGCAGCCTGGTCCATTTACCTAAAAGCTGAATAGCCTAAATGGATGGATTTTGTGCTGGTCTCATTAGAAAGGGAAATTAGCCAGGCACTGTTCAGCTGTTCAGAAGGCATGCTGATCCTGAAAGCTCTTTCCAACCCCCACCCCCAATCTTTTCTTCATCACATACGACGTTCATGATTCCTTTAACGTTTCTTAAAGGTTTCATTATCTACCACTCTAGGTTGTAATGAATACAGAGCTCCCAGCTCCCATCTCTTTGTCTCATTACCCAGCCCAGAGCTAGGCATGGAGCTCTGAAAGTCGATGACTTCAAGTGCTGTCTTGCTTTTTGACACCTGTTTATACATTCAGAGTTTGCTTTTGAAAAATCAGGGCTATTTACTGACATAGTATTATCAAATGTTTTGGTTCCTGCCTATCCCTCCAGCCCAGTTTATGCTACCCTGCCCCCCCGCCCTGTGTTCCTGCCACATTGGCCTGCAGTCAGATCTGAAGAACCACAGGGTCCCTGCCACCACTTGGCCAGTGCACATGCCTTTCATGTGTCTGGAATGTTCTTCCTTGCTCTTCACATAGTTTACTACTCTTCATCCTTTAGCTTCAGCTCATGACTTACTTCCTCTGAGATGTCTTATCTTTTTCCATCAAACCGGTCAGCTTCCTTTGCTATTTGTCCTCTAGAACCATGTTTCTGTCTTTCAAAGCAACTTCCAGGTTGTAATTACATTTGTGTTGGTTGCTTATTTGATTGTTTTGTTTCTTTACTAGATGGCAATTCTGTTTCATGGAGCAAGAATGATGTTTTCATTCATTCATTCATTCATTCATTTATTAACTTACCATTGCATACTAGCACCTATCATAGTATCTGGCAACTAGTAGGTGTTTACTAAGCGTTTGTCAAATAAATAAATTTCATGCAATCATGAGGGGCTATGCTGTCAGGATGTTGAAGAATGTAATTCTCCTATATACCTATTACTTTGGATCTCCCTAGAGACAGCAAGAGAAGAAATCTCAGTCTTATATACAATAAATATTTATGGAATACCTAGTATGAACCAGGCGTTGCAGACAAGCCAGTCATCTTGCATGCCCCAAACAGCAAACTCCTCCAGTGTTGATAGCCTTGTGATGACAAGGCTAGGATCTCGATAGGTGTCTATACACTGCCAACGTGGCCCCTTTATTTTTTGATGAAAAGGGGGGTATGAACTTGTCTGTGTGGTTCTTAGCAATCCTGATACATTTAGCTTTGACTAAATATAGTGGCCTCTTAAACAGTTCTTTAAAAATATTAGACTAATATTACTGGTTCCAGAGAATCAAAGTAAACAGCATGGGAAAGAATCATCATTCTCAAAAATAATACTAAATAAAAAACAAATGACAACTGAAATTTTCTGATGTACTAAAGAGGACTACAGTATCCTCCTGACTCTGCCTAATGTGCACCTAAGTATATTTATGCTGTTTCAACTTCAGGACTTTTTGGAGCTCTGATTAATAGCACAGCTATTCCAGACTATTTGGTACAAGTGGACCAAGGATTTTGCCGCCTTGCCTAGCTCGTTCATTTGTGATAGCTTTGCACTGACAATGGCCTAGAGATACTTTCTAGGGCACTTGAGAATTTCGATTAATAAGTAATAGACTTAAGTGATTTATTGCAGGTATTACACTTTCTCTCCCTAGAAAAACCCCAACCTAGCTGTTCAGCGAATGAACTATTCGAGAGCAATCACCAAGGAGCTGTTACTTTCTATGCTTTGCTTGAAGGAGTTCTGCCGCATCCTCCTGCTTGCCTCACTGGGCCTTGAAGTCAACCTCAACTTGGGAGCCCTCACATCCAAACTAGTCCCCTAGAAGTCCCAATAGCAGTCCCAATAAAGAGCAATCTGGGGACATTTCAAATTGCATAGAAATGAAGGAACATTTTGTCACTCAAAGAAGGTATAAAATGGAGTAGGTCTTTCTAACCATTTAACTCACAAAATTTATGCAGGCCCTTGGCAAAAATAAACAAGTGGATAGATAGATAGATTAAATAATTCCAAAATTTATATATTGTGGATTTGTCTATTATTATATATCCATATATATCATATATATATCCATTTTTGTTTATTATCTATATATCTCTCTCCATATATCTCCATATATATCTTTGTATTTATATATATACCTTCATACATATCACTATATTTGTTTATTATTTATATATCTTCATATATATCTCCATATATATCTATATCTCCATATATATAATCTCCATATATATACACATAATCTCCATATATATCTTCATATATATTATCTATATATCCACATATGTAGATCCATATTTATTTATCCATTTATATATATCTACATATATATCCATTTATACATTTATATATATACATTTATATATATCTACATATATATCCACATTTTTGTTATCCATTTATGTTCATATATATCCCCATATCTCTCTCCATGCATATCTATATTCCCATATATATATATTCATATAGATTGGTTAAATGTGATATGGAGAGATAAAATAATCTGTAAACTTACATTTTGCGTATGGATTCACTTTTTAGTTTATTGTAAAGGAGATATATATTTGTGTATCATTTGCTGTTGGAGACATATATAGATACATGAATTGATAGATAGACGAATGGATAGATAGATATGATAATCCATAGCCTTGTATTTTGCCTGCAGGTTGCTTATTGCTCAAGCACTTATTGGGTCTCTTTTCTTGGGAATGTGAGTGCACTGATTATAAGCAATCTTGTATTTCTTGATTACCATTTCATTCTCAGGACCCAGAAGAGGACCTGGCATATAGCAAACACTACTTTCGGAAGTAATAAGCCCTGTATGCTTTACTGTATATAAATGCAAATGCATTACTATACAAGGAGGTACAAACACCTCATGGATGACTCAAGGGATTTTCATAAGTCATTTAGATCATTTTAAGTCTTTGTGCTGTGTGATTTTAGAATCTCCCCCGCAACAATAAGGCAACTCCACTATATGAGGAGATTATTTGTTGTGTAGGAATTACTCCAACCTGCAGCGATGAACTGATTCAACATCATGTCCTGAGTGTTGTCACCATTAAAATTCCGCTCCTCTGGAACATACTGCCTGGTCACAGATCAGCTTGCTGCCATTAATAAAATTTTGGACACAGGAGGCATGTGCAAAGATATATGCATATTGAGGTTACTCTCACTGAAACTGTTGGAGCCATAAATGACCACCCCTTAACCAATACTGAAAGTGATTTCTGACTCCTTAGTGGAACAAGCATATTTATACTAATATTTTGATCCTAAAAGACAAGAGTTGTAAGAGACCCTGGCAATAACGTAAATCAACACTTGGGGAATCCGGCACCATAATAAAATCTATGCTGGGCACAATATGCTTTAGTAGTATAGCAAACCAGCAGTATGTACATTTGCCTGTGGCTTGTAGCTAGGTATATTCACTGCACCATATGCTGGTTTCTTTAAGTAACCCATTACACAGAAATTAAATATCTTGTGACAGATTGTTTTGACAGTGGGAAAAAAAAAAGAAAGCGGAGAGAGTGGGAGAGATTTAATTTTTTAAAAAATGCATTTGACTGAAGGCAAAACGTTAGGTAGATGTTAATTTAACAGATGTCTAGTTTTGCATCATCAGCCTGAAACGGGCAATTTCTGGCAAGCCTTCTCACCACATCGCAACACAAAATCCTCTCAATTCCACATGGATACGCCTTTCACAACCTTCCAAGTGAGCCATTTTCATTCAAAGGAAAATGCCTGAAATTACTCAGGGAAGATGCTAACACCTGGCAATAGTTTTGAAGGAGGAGTCCATGAATGCACTGAGGTATAATGGAATGAAAGTCAGCTCACAGTAACTTTTTAGTTGATAGAGAAAGCAGAAGGAAATGTATTCACACTGAAAAAACAGCTCACACACCACAAAGTTAACTGTGTATAATAAATAACCCGCAGGCCCCATGGTGTTCATTGGTAGAGGGTACTTCTATAAATCTATGATACAAATATATCAAATCTCAGTTTACATTATTGAGACATTGTTTGAAAGCAAGTCATCTGAAGAGGGACACTTTAGGACCTCATTGTTCTTAGGTTACTTCTTTTCAAAAAGCCCCTCCCTTCCATATTAGGTCAATTCATAAACCTAACAGTTAGGAATAAAAATATCTGATTTCTACATTACTGCATAAAAGCTGACTTGGATAGGAGTTCACTAGCTGATATAATATTAGGTATTCTGCAGACATTTAATTAAACTTAATTTGATTTTTGTAATTTTATTTTCATTTTGGAGCCAATACACTTTATTTTTAGGACATAGATATTTTCAAAAGCCTCATAAAGTTCAAATGTACTAGATATGGTACATATAGTGACTAAGAGGAAAAATGTCTTTTTCATAAAATAAAACAAGGCTTATAGATTTTGGGTTGGTGTTATCCTCAGTCTTTTCATACCAGAGATATATTGACCTTCATTTTTTTGGTGGAGTCCATAAGATGACTCTGCTATAATTGGCTGAGCTAAAACACCATCGCAAACATAGTCCCTAGCACAGTTCTCATGGTGACAGATACTTCTAGAAAAAAGGAAGAGAGGCAGGAAAGGAGGAAGGTAAGGCAGAAGAGAAAGGTAAAATTCTACTACAAAGGAATAAGAATCTAATCTTGTAGTTCAAAGGCTGCTCTACAATTCTGCAGGATTATTAATTAGCACTACTTATTTTAATAGCAAAGAACATTTTACAACTAATGCAATAAAATATTTCACTCTCAATAAGCTGCAAGTTCTATTCTTCCCTCCACCCAACGCACACAAATTTCCAACAACTGCAAAATACATTAGAGAGCTCTGTGTGTCTGTGTGTGTGTGTGTGTGTGTGTGTGTGTGTGTAACCATCTGATTCAGCATTTTTATTTTTGGGTATTTAAAGTAAATGGTCTATAACTTGTTTTTTGACAGAATATGGCAAGAGGCCATCTTTAAGGGCTGAGAGAGATTAATGATATTATGGAGACCTTTGTGGAATGAAACAAAATTGGTCTTGTCTCCAAATAATGCAATACAGAGAACAGGAAAGCGTGTGTGTATGTGTGTGTGTGTGCGCGCGCGTGTGTGTGTGTGTGTGTGTGTGTGTGTATGGGTATATCTGTGTGTCTCTATGACATGTAATAAATACTGAGTTATAGAACACTGTCCCCAGGTAATTCCATTTTACTTTACAAAAACCACAATTATGAGAAATGAGAAAAATTAGCCCTATAAATTCACAAATGCTAAAATGCATATTTAAAAGAATCCAAATGGGAGCTAGACAGTTTATACCAACACACGTTCCTTCTTATGAGACTAGTACCAAGTCAAGGACATGATCTGAAATTGAAGAAATTGGTAGGAAAAAAATTCAAACCACTATAGAACTGCAAAAAAGAATAAGAAAAAAAATCTGTCAACACAAAAGAGTCTTTTCTCACTCTCTGAAATTCTAATCCAGTAATCATGTCTGCCTTCTAAAGCACCTTTCATCTGACTATCTCAAAGTTCTTTATGGTATTAAACACTCACTGAATCCCTGAGGTGGGTAAAATTATTCTAGTCATTTTACAAATGTATTTTTTCTCTCAAACCTCTCATCCTGGGGAATGATAAGTCTGGGAATAAAGTTCAGGAATCGATGATTGACCAGAGTCCTTATTCCTTTAACCTGCTTTATAATTACTTAAGGGAAAATTCCTTGATGAATCAAGTGTAAGTTTTTTGAGTTGGTGTAGAGGACCTTAATAGATGCCTATGTGTTTTTGCTCCTATCCTGTCTATAGCATTTCCCTTGCTTTTTTAAACTGGAGGAATTGAAGAATATGTTAGAAGTGTGATAAAACAGAAAAAAAATAGAACTAATTATAAGTACAAAGAGAAAACAAGCTCAGTGGATATTTTTACATCTTCAGGTCTTCGAGAATATTATGAGGCTATAATTAGTTAGCCATGTGACCTTGGCACCTGTCATAAGACCTCCCCGGGCCTCCGTTTACACATCTATAAAGAGAAAGTTAAATGATATCAACTCTAAAGTCCCTAACAGCTTGACTATTTATTGTAAGTTTCCACATTTATAGTCAAAATAGCTTCTGTATTTTGGCATGAATCTCCATTATGATTAAAACGGGGGGGGGAGGGGAACTTAAGATAAATATTTCCAAAAACTAAAGTATAGTTGAGAAGCATTAATAATGCCAAAACAATTCTTTTTTCTTCATATGCTATTGTTCCTACTGGGTCCTAAGGAGCAAATAACTTTATTCAGATTCTACTGCCTGATAGATACAGGTCTACCAGAAGAAGTGGGTTGCAAGTTTAAGTCCCACTAGAATGACCCTATACTTTGGACTGACATGCTATGAATTTATCAAGTGCAGGCTTGTGACTGCCCTTTGAAGGTGAGATAAGTGAGTCTCTCTATCCAGAGTACCCAGGAGATGAGGCCAGCATAATGATTGAGGTGTCAATTATGGGGAAGGGGACAAAAATACGGCCTAAGGGTGTTAAGTTGTCAATGAGCACATTGAAGTTGACAGAGATTAGCTCAGTCTTTGAGTATGGAAGAAGGCCAAGGGACTACAGAATATCTGATGCTTAGTTGTCATTATTTCTGCCTTGCAGAATGCCCCTCCCTTTTTTACCTGGAATCTCTGCCAACATTTCTCCGTGGGACACCTAAACCATGAGACTATCAAATGTGGGCACCCATTCATGATCAATCCTACTCGCTCCTTCCTAATTTAAGCTTACATTCTCAAAGAATATTTACTTTCTGTACAACCTTCTGTCACTTAAATGTTCAGTTCAGCAGTTAGCAAAGACAGCGTTAGTCATCGAGAGAAGGTCGGAGCTAACAGAAGCACTAGGCTCCATTTCTTGAATAAAGATTTCCTTTCGGGTCTGGGATTGAAACCTCAGCAGTATAAAGTCCACATTCTAAGGTTCCTAGACAGATCATGCCGCTTATAGGAGATAGACAATGACTCATTTAATATAAAAATATTTAAAAAGTCAGGCATTCGCTTCTGATCAGTAACGGCAACAAAAAAGAGGACATTCCATGGCTAGCCAGTACAGCAAGTGATATGAATAATTTATCCCCTACGTGATCTCAATCAGGTCGTCTACACAGCATGGCGGTTAATGTATAAACTCTGGAGGATGGAGGAAGAATAACGAGGCCCAAATCTCTGCTTCATAACTTTCTAGCTTAGAAACTTAGATAAGTTATTTAATTTCTCTTGGTCTCATGTACCCCATCTGCAAAAGGCTGATAATATTTCCTAACTCTTAGGCATGTTCTGAACATTGAATGAGTTGCTTTATATGTAGTAAGCATACAATAACTCTTTTTTAACAATGTCATTATTTACAAATTATTATTACTACACTTTGAGATGCATCCATATAAGACAGTACCAAGTTTGTTTCTTATCAATATTATTGCTATCATTGGTATGTATGACCTGTCAAGTCTATATATAAGGTCATAATTTACTCATGGAGGGCACAAAAAGGAGCCTTGTCCAGCAGCCTGTGCAGTAGATATAATTAAGATTATTATGTCCAAATTAGAAAGATAAAACGCAGTCTTAGTGCGGAGTATTTAAATAGGGCTTTGTAAAGGTTCACAAACTTTGGATGTACTCATAAAAGCAGAAAACCATATATATTATGTGAAAGCATGAATCAGATTTTAATGTAAGTGGTTTTTGTTAATGTCCACTTATTGTTTTTGATGTATAATGCACCATCAGAAAACCATACGTTTGAAGATGTAAAAACCAACTATGATTGTTTTCTTTATCTGGGAACCATAACAATTAAATCTCTTCAAAAATATGTTTATGCAGCAGGACTGCTAATTAATGTTGGGTTTTCATTGTGTGTAGATGCTTGAGTGATATCATTTTAGAGAGGAGAAGCTTTGACTGATCATCCCTCATAAAACTATTTTTATTAGTGGTCATCTTTAAATTTTTTTTATTATTATTTTTTGAGTTGGAGTCTCACTCTGTCACCCAGACTGGAGTGCAGTGGCACACTTCCGGCCACCACAGCCTCAACCCACTGGGCTCTGGTGATCCTTTCACCTCAGCCTTCCGAGTAGCCAGAATTACAGGCGTGCGCTACCACACCCAGCTAATTTTTGATTTATTGTAGAGATGAGGTCTTGCCAAGTTGCCCGGGTGGGTCTTGAACCCACAGGCTCAGGCAATCCGCTCACCTTGGCCTCCCAAAGCACTGGGATTACAGGCTGAGCCACCAAGCCCAGCCATAAGTGGTCATTTTAAAAGACCATAAAAAAGACCAAATAGCTTGAATGAAGTTACAGAGAAAAAACATGTACAAATATGTGTTAAGCCCTTATTAGCAGAGATTGTGGTTGGGAGTATGACATACATCGTCTCATGTAACCTTTAGGACAGCCCAAGAACTAGACATTATGATGTCTATTTAGTGGGTACATTTACTAAGCTCAGAAAGTGTAAATAACTCTACCACCAAACTTCAGTTCAAACCCAGGTTTCTTTACATAGCATAACAACAATCCCAACAAGCTCAATTACTGAAATTGATCAGTAGCAATTAGAAAATATTTCTAATGATTTGAAAAGGGGCACTGAGCAATGACTATATCATTGTTAGGGAAGGTAAACTAGATATTTTTGGATTCTACTACACAATAAAGACCTTTGTAAAATATACTTGTACATGATGTCTAGAGTTATTTGAATAAGTATTAATTCTATCTCCCAATTACATACACAATCCTTCATAGAACACTTCACTTCCTGAAATTGTATTTTATGTATATATATGTATTTAATTTAAAAATGTATGTCTCCCTTTAGAATATCAGTTCCATGAGAGGAAGAACTAGTTTTATTATTTCTAATTCCCTAGTGCCTATCTCCAGGAAGCACCCAGTGCATGTTGTTCCGTACCAATATTATTTCTATCGTTGGTATGTATCACCTGTCAAGTCTATACATAAGGTCATAATTACTCATGGAGGGCACAAAAAGGAGCCTTGTCCATCAGTCTGTGGAGTAGATAAAATTAAGATTATTATGCATGATGATGAATGAATAAATGAATGGATGTATAAATATGGCTAGATATAAACTCTACATAGACAGGTTTGGATGTTCAAAAAGCACAAGTCTCATTACACAAGAGATATAATAGAATAAAATTGTCCTTGATAAATTTAAAGGCAGATGATGTAAAAACATCCCTTTACACATTTGAAACTCCATTGTAGCTATCAATATTTCCAAGCTATAACATAATATTTTAAATGTGCCCCTGGTATTATTATGCTAAATGGTACCATTGATTTTCATGCTATGTAATGAGATACTTTAAAATGCACAGCTCAGGAAGATAGCATCCTCTGTGGCTTTTCCATCATAGCATACATAAGTATCACATTCCATGCTGACAATTGTCTCCTGGGCTCCATGTCCAGATGATTACTAAATCATCAAACATTTATGTATCTATTCACGCTAGAGGGTCAAGTATACACAACCATGCGGTGACTTCA
Source organism: Tarsius wallacei (assembly GCA_963574415.1). NCBI lineage: Eukaryota > Metazoa > Chordata > Mammalia > Primates > Tarsiidae > Tarsius > Tarsius wallacei. Next base: position 61,283 of record CAUYQG010083825.1, read on the forward strand.
GAGGTAAGTTAAGCCCTTGGAATCCATCCCTCCTCCCAGTACAGAGTTATCTTTTGATTTTAAATATTGTTACATATAGTCAGTCATATAACTGAAACCTAGACAGAAGTTATGGATTGAATTGTGTCACCCCAAAGGACATATTGAAGTCCCAACCCCCAGTATCTCAGAAAGTGACCTTATTTGGAAATAGGATCATTGCAGATGCAATGCGTTCAACTAAGATAAGGTCATAGTGAATTAGAGTGGGCCCTTAATCATACTAGTATGATTGGTATACTCATAAGAAGATGATGTGAAGACACAGGAAGAGAATGTCAGAGACACACAGGGGAGAATACATGTGACAAAAGAGGCAGAAATTGGTGGTATGCAATTGCCAGTCAGAAAAACACAAAGACTTGCTGGCAAAACACTAGAAGCTAGGGAAGGCAAGGGCATATTCTCTTTTACAGGTTTCAAGAGGAGCATGGTCAACTGACACCTTGAATTGGAACTTTTTAGCCTCCAGGACTATAAGAACATAAATTTCTACTGTTTTAAGCCTGCTAGTTTGTGCTACTTTGTTATGATTGCCCTATGAAACTAATACAGTAGGCAATGTATTTTAAGATTGTTGCTTTAGGAAAATATTGGGAAATCTTAGTGAGAATAAGGCATTAGGTCTATGATATCATTACTCAGTATGGCAGGTTATTTGCCAAGATGGCCAAACAATGATCCTTATCCCTATAACCATGCATATTCGCATGTGATTTTATCATTCCTCTCAACAGAAAAGAGTCTACTTTCCTTCCCTTTGAATCTGAGCTGTGCTCCTGATTTCATTTGACCAACAGAATGTACCACAAACGACATTGGGCAACTCCTGGGTCTAGGCCTCAAGAGGCCTCCTCAACTTCTGTTTTAAACCCATTGTGATGAGATCACCAGAAGTACAAAAGATTCTGCTCCTTCAATGCTCCCTAAATCGGAGTTCTTAATCTTCAGTGAGCAGTGGAATCAGCTGGAGGGCTTATGAAAGCAGATTGCTGAGCCTCTAAAGTTTATGCTCCAGTAGACCTGGGATGGCATCTGAGAACTTGCATTTCTAAATATTCTTTAGGTGATGCTGATTATGCTGGTCAAATGACTACACTTTGAGATCCACTACCCTAGAACCACCAGTTTCCCTGAAGCTTGGAGATAACTATAGTCATGTGACTGATCCCACAGGAATTTAGGAGAACTGCTCAATTGATCCACAAGCTCCTGAGTTTTGGGGTGCTTTGGTCCATAGCAAGAAATAACAATGACACCAAGTTACTCAGACCATTTTGTGTGTCTGACTCCTAACTCATTACTGGTTTTATATCTTCTAAATTTCCACTGCAAAAATCCTTTGTGATTGACAGTAAAGAACCAGAGAATATAATAGTAGGCAAAAGTAAAGTTCCTGTTTGGAGAAAAACAGAAACTTTATGAGGTGGCTTTATGTTTGTAGGAACAAGTAAAGACAAAGCAAAATATATGCAGAACAAATAACTGATTGCTTTTCATATTTGGCAATGGCCCAGGGATATTTTTCTCACATTTTAAGATGCTTAAGAGTCATTTGGGAAGGTTACTAACATTTGGATTCCTAGGCTTGACCCCTGAGAGGTTCAGATGGAGGCAGACAGGATAGCACCTCCATTCCTGTTGATCTCATTCAGATGGTGTGTAGATCCATCCACACCAAGCAAAGACCCAATGGTAAGCCAGTTGGTCTAGGGCAGTGGTTCTCAAAGTGTAGTCCCTTGACCAGAACAATCAGCATCACCTAAAAAATGTTCAGAAATGCAAGTCCTCAGATGCCATCCCAGGACTACGGAATCAAAAACTTTAGAAATGAGACCCAGTAATCTGCTATAGTAAGCCCTGCAGATGATTCCACAACTCACTCAAGATTAAGAGCTCCAATTTAGGGAGCACTGAAGGGTAGGACGCTTTTCTGCTCCAGGTGGTCTCATCACAGTGGGCTGATTCTGGAGGTTAGACCATGACTATAAATCTTTTTGAAATTCCTATGTAGAAAGGTTTTTCAAAAATATGTGTTTAACCATCTGGTGGGTTGACAGTATCATCTCTTCAACATGAAGAACCTTCTTTGTGACTGATTAACTGCATCTGTAGTGATCACCATTTTTTTCTTCCTTCTCGACTGGCTTTTAGAAGGCGACAGGAAACCTCCCAGGGAGAGAGTTCAAGGGCTTCTGGCTTGCTTCATGCATTGGAACATTCCTTCCATCTGCTTCAAGGTCATTCCCTACCCTCCTTCTTCTCTGAGTACAACTTGCCCACTGCCCATGGTACTTCTAGACTGAGTGGTATGCTGTGTACACAGAGGGATCACTGACTAAAGTAGAGATGTTTCAGGACACCAGCTCTTCCTGTTCTGCCCTAACTATAACAATTACCAAAAGCAATTCCTATTTATATTTCAGAGTATATGATTATATGCTTTCTGTGATTGTGATTCCATTCCTCAAATTATTGACTTATGTATCCGTCATGTAAAATCAATATAATTTCAAAATATTTTCCTAATGCACATTGTTTCAGAGAAAATGTATTAATGCGGCTCACAGCCATCAGAGAGATAAATTGGAGGCCATTACATCTTCGGTTTAAACCTCACTTTAAACCTCTTTAGTAGTTTGTAGTCTTGTTTCCCAAGAACATATAAAGCAATTTGAATTATGACCAAATTTCAATGCATATATATTGATTCTAGAAGTCAATCTTACTATTTACATCACTGAAGTTTGATGGCTGAGAGAGAGAGAGCGAGAGCGAGAGCGAGAGCGAGAGCGAGAGCGAGAGCGAGAGCGAGAGAGAGAGAGAGAGAGAGAGGCTTAAAATTCTGCTGCTCTGAAACACAGAGATTTTCCAGCTTGGATAATCTTTTTTTTTTTAAGTTTTCGAAATACTCGAACTCCTTCTCCCAAAAAAACTCACCCGCCAAAAAAAAAAAAAAAATTACTTATAAAAGACAGGCTCCCTGTGGTATTTAATGAGTTACCCATCATTAACTCTGCGGGATATAGTCAATAAATTTAATATGTGTGTACTTAAATGAAAGATCTGACAGTTATGAATTGTAAGTAGAAATTTAGTATGAACAGAGATTTTTATGAGTAAAAAATAAGAACAACATCATTGAAACTTGCTTTAACAAGACATTTTTTTTCCTGGTTATTTCTTTCCTTCAGGTTTCATTAGAAGAAGGAATTGATGTTTAAGGGCATTTGGGGATAAGATGGGGACAAAGTCCTACAATATTAGAAGCACAAATCTCTAGCAAGGTCATTTTAGTTCAGCATCTATCCCCTTTTCCATCCTATTCATGAAATGGTAAACAAATAATACTGCTCCCAGGTCTGGGCCACTCACCTTCCTATTTAGGAACCTTTTAAAGGCGAATGAGAAGGAGACTCCATAAAGAAATCTAGCTTTATTATGTGTCTAGGAAGGGATGGGGGCCGCCAGGGAAGTTATTTTTACTGTTTATCTCTATAAGTCAGACACCAGATGAAGTACTTTATGTAAGTAATCTGCTGAATTATTTAAAGCCTCAGTTTCCATATATCTATGAAGAGATTCATAATTCCTATATTATCAATGGAGGCTTAGGAATTTTAAATCACCTTCGAAGTTACACAGGTAACAAATTATGGAGTTGATATTGGTCGATTTGACTTTCAAAGCTGCTCTGCTATATCAAGATACTTAGTTTTAATTCAGGGATGGGCAAACTTTCCCTTTAAAGGGCCAGAGAATAAATTTTTTAGGCTCTGTGGGCCATATGGTCTCTGTTACAACTACTCAACTCTGCCGTAGTGTGAAAGCAGCCATAGACAGTACATAAACGGATGAGCGTGGCTATATGCCAGTAAAACTTTTTTATGGACACTGAAATCTGAATTTTACTTAATTTTTATATGTCATGAAATATCATTCTTTGTGCGTTTTTTTTTCTTAACTATGTAAAAACTCTTCTTAGATTACAGCTGTACAAAATTACTTACACATCTGGCCAAATTTGGCCAGGAGTCCTTGTTTTTTGAATTCTTGCTGTAATACCTTTAAGTACCTTGAATTCAGGAGCTGCACTGGATAATTCTTGAAATCCTGTGAGTACCTCCCACAGTGTCTTCGACAGAGTCCTTGCCTAACATTTGGTGATTTGATTGACTATGTAGCTCTTAATGGTGTCTCTTTTTTTCTTTTTTTTTGAGTTAGAGTCTCACTCCATTGCCCAGGTTGGAGTGCAATGGTACGCTCATGGCCATCCCAGCGTCGACCTGCTGGGCTCCGGAATCCTTCTGCCTTCAGCCTTCCAAGTAGCCTGAATTACAGGTGCGTACTACCATGCCTGTCTCATTTGTTTAATTAATTAATTAATTTTTGATTTATTGTAGAGATTAGGTCTCACCAAGTTGCCCGGGCTGGTCTCAGGCAATCCACTTGCCTCGGCCTCCCAAAGTGCTGGTATTACAGGTTGAGCCACCCAGCCCAGCCAATGGTGCCATTGTTATCTTTTCAATTGTGTGTTCCTTGCTTGCTTTTTACTTGGGTCTAAATTTACTCTATTGCTGTAATTTAAAAATTTTCAAAGAAAAATAAAAGTTGTATCACTTAAAGTTACTGTACCTTAGCAAATGCACCTAAAGTGGCACTGCTTTTGCATGCATGAAAGCTCAAAGCCTCAACAACTCCCATGAGCGATTAATCTTCTAACACTAATTAGATATTTGCTAATTAGCGTCTGATGTGTGAAATGAAAAAACATTTTGAAGCTGAAATGAATAGGGTCTAGAAAGATAGGGCTGTATTCCAGTTCCCCCTTTTCTATATTATTATCATATTCATACATATTAATAAGATCACATGATACCAGCCGCTCTATAAAATTATCTCTCTGAATGAAGGCTTTTGTTTGATATAATAGGGATGTGTCAATATTTTGCATAGGGAAGAAAGCACTCAATGAAGGAAAACATTTTTTTCTCAATGTTAAAGAGATGTCATATTTCATAAATCACTTTTATGCTTGATCAACCTGTCCTACTTTTTAAACCTAAGTCTCTTCTTCCCATAAGAGAAGGTAGGAAACCTTCTCCAAATCATCACGTTCTTCTTTTCTTACACCTTAATCTTATCATGGTTTAAAAGAAAACGTAACAGAATGGAAAATATTTTAAACCTATGCTTCTGAGTAATGAAAGAGTAGGAATCATTACAGAATGGTCAATTTCAATAAGCAATTTGACTCGTAAAAGAGCGACATTTGAATTTCATTAATTGCATGCATGAGGACAATCCTAAAAAACCTCCATATGCCATCTTAATAAAAAAAATTACAGAGAATGGAATAGAGATTTCATTGCTTCAAACTCACACACAGGCTATAATATTAAAGTCATAAATATTAAGTCATGTATTCTTAAAATGCAACATTTTGATTTGAAATATTTCTCAAGTGAAAGCACACATTAAACATACTTGGTTCTAAAAGAATAGACCTATAATAATAAACTCAGTTGGTGTGAGATATATATTAAAAAAAAACTACTCACCTGTGAATGCTGGTCATAGCACAAATTATATCTAATTACAGCATTGATACAGTAATTTGAAATGATAGCTAAGCACAAGTTGACAAAGGTGACATTGAAACATAATGACGATTAGACTATCGTTTTCTTAGGATGACATTTTGTGATTATAATAATGCTGATCGAGATGATTAAAACTATAATGAAGGGAAAGCTCCAAGAACCAGAACAAAACATACTGAGACTAGAGAGAGACTATCATTTTGTCTCCTGCTTCTTCGATATGGTTTCTCCATCCAGGGTAAAGGCATGTGTGCTAATCCTAGAGACCTGTGGAAACTGCACATTCTACTTGCTCACAAAGGCTTCTGTTTTTCAAAGCTGGAGTGAGAGGAGAAGGTCATCTATGCCAATTTATCCATTTACCCTGGGGATTGTTTTCCAATTGGCTTTGAGGTTGATAGTCAGCTCCCAGGTGCAAAACACTAGTACACTATCTGTCCTGATAGTTACCAGGACCTTCAGCTTAAAATGCATGGTGATCCCAAGGCTCTCAACTGTTGCAAACACCAAGTGAATGGGAAAAGTCTGGCAGACATTACCCTTTCACTTATCATTAAAAGAGAATAAAACCAGACAGCTTTTAATTACCAACAACAGAGAAATGAGTCAAGGGGAATCATACCCAATCAAGACATCACCAGTCAATCCAGCGAGCTGACTGACTGAACCTGGGAAATGATGTTCTGTACTTTGCTCAGATGAGCCTATTTAAACTGTATCAAGTTCAAAGTCTCTGATGAGATGCAATTCCAGCTGAATTCTGAACCATTTCAAAAACAAGATAAATGTGTCTCAATTATTTGAAATCGCCTTTCCAACTATACATGTGTTTTCAAACTTGGTTTTCATTTATTTATGAGATTTGGTGTCTTAAAATATCATTATAGATGCATTGGTATTCACCTGGAAGCAATTTGCAAAAAATCTCTGCCACCAGTAGGTAGGTTGGGTCCAACAGTCCCATTTTGCCAATATTGCAAGACATAGACCAACAGGTTTGGACTATAAATGCTGCCTACTAGTTGGAAACTTCCCATCTTCCTTCAGTGACTCACATTCTAAAATGTTTAAAAGGTTTCCTTCCTCCTTAAAGTGTAAGCTGACTACGTGTTTTATAGCTCAGTAAAATATCATGGTTTGTGATCATCACTTATTTTTCTACAAGAAGTGTATTGAAGAGATATCTTACAACATAAATTGCCTGATGTCCACATGTATCCTATTCCTTAATTGAGTCTGTATTCCATTTGACATCTTCATCCTTATACATTCCAAGCTAATGATACCCACCTGGGTTGTAATAACACCATTCCCCAAGGAGTATTTATGACTTTAATGTTTGCCACATGTCTGGGAGGATGGAAGAGGACAAAGGTCATGAACGCTAGTAAAGGATCAGACTTGTTGACAGGATTAGAAATAGAAAGCAGTTGGTTTTTCTGAAAGTCTTAACTTGCTTTGTTTCAAGAAGATAAATTATCATAATTCTGAGATAACTGATGGACTAGGCTCATGTTTTTCTACTTTTAGTCAGTCCATACTTAGAACTTTTAACTTCTCCATTTATATCAAGTACTAACTATTGCTACATTACTTTGAAATGATAGCTAAGTACACATTGACAAAAGTGACATTGAAACACAGTGACGATGAGATTACCATTGCTATATGACTGGAACCATAATAAATATGCTTTATACAGTATTTCATTTATTCCTGATAACATTGTCCTCTGCATTCTGCAGATGAAAAAATATCACTCAAAAACTTTAAATCATTTCAATTCATTATCTCAAAATTATTTATTGGGCACTTCCAGCATGTTGAACATTGTGTTGGGATTGAGAATCTAATCTTGAGCCAGGCAATTTAGAGTCTAGGCTCTCATCAATCCTACATCTGAGGTCTTAGGGCAAGCAAGCAAGGAGTTCGATCTATCTGTTGCTTGTTCTGTGCTAAAATCATAGATGCCCCAAACTTCTGAACTTATAGACCACTATTCTCTTTTAGTTATTTATTTTTGGTAGAAGTCAACAAACTATAGTCTATCAGTCAAATCTAGTAAACAGCCTGTTGCTTTATTGCCTAGAAGCCAAAAATGCTTTTTTTCCATTTTAAAAGTTTTTTTTTTTTTTTTTAAAGAACATGTGACAAAGACACCATAGCCTGTAAAGCCTTAAATATTGATTATCTGGCCTTGTATAAAAAAAGTTTACCAGCCATTGACCTTTATAAAATTAAATCTGCCTTCAAGGCCTTTTATCTGACTTCTAAATAGCTTTGTACAAACAGTATGTTTTTCTGAATTTAGAGTTTTTGTGATAGTGGTTATTATTTATTTGTAGCTATGAGCCAGTCATTGTGATAAAATGTTTATATATTATAAATTACAGTCTTTTTGAGCCAAATTGAGCGTTGGTGGGCATTAATACTATACCATTTACAGGTGAAGAGATTCAGAAGGTCAAGTATCAGAACATATGGTGTAACCACTAGCAAGGATTCACATTCTGCATTGTCCAATCTCACCATTAGACAACAGGGTACCTTCATGTTAATAAGATAAAGCTGACCCTTTTTATTGGCTGCAGTTATGCAGACTGCTTGGCAAAGGGATCATGTGCTAGGTTTTAACTAATTTTGCCCTCTTGATCAAGTTCCCTGCACAACCAAAAGCAGATTGAGCTTATAAACCACTGATTTCTTGCTTCTCATTTGGAATCTTTGATTTTTATGGCTTGTCTTAGTCCATTTGTGCTGCTATAATAAAAAATCTGAACCCAAGTAACTTATAAAGGACAGGAATTTATCTCTCATAGTTCTGGAGGCTGGGAAGTCCAAGATCAAGCTGCTAGCAAGTTAAATTCTGGTGAGGGCCTCATTCTCTGCTTCCAAGATGACATCTTATTGCTGTATTGTCTGGAGGAAACAAGTGTTATGTCCATGAGGCAAAGTCAGAAGGGCAAAAGTGCTTAAGCTAATTTCCTCCAGCCCTTTTATCAGACTCTATTCACAAGGGTGGAACCATCACAACTCAACTGCTTCCCAAAAGGCCCTACCTCTTAATAACCCCACAATGTAGATCAAGTTTCAACATGAATTTTGAGGGGATGTATTTAAACCAGGGCTTATCTTTAGTCTTCAGTGAGCATCCTGTGCTTTGTATCTTCTTCTTGGCACTGTTTTCTCACCAACGACTCTTGGCTTTTCTTCAAGGAGAGTTTGGGTTTCCTTTAAGCATCAACTCCATGGTCACCTCTGCCAGACTTCTTTTTCTCAGTCCCAATTCCCCAGCCCCTCTTATTATTCATGCCACCTCTCTGAGGTGCAGAAGAGGGACAAAGAGGGGAACTTGAGTAACTCTACCCTCCCACCTCAGCCACAGAATGGCTAGAGTATCAAATGAGTAGATATTCCCCCACCCCAATGGTCAACAACTTATGTTGTGGGCCCCATGGACTCCTTACTGGAACCTTCTGAAGAGATGCATTGGGAGTTATGAGCAGAAAATGACACTGGAAAGTTATGTGAACTTGGACTTTGTAAGTTCTACACCCTTGTTTGAAAAGAAAATAGACAGCTATTTTCATCTCTGCAAAGCGATTATTTTGTTTAACCTAGAACAGCCACATTAACAACATATTATTCATTGCCAAAGATAGAAAAAAAAAAAGAAGAAATCATATTAAGGAAGAATTTTAATCTCAAGACATGGAAAATGTTAGGTTCAAAGACCTCTTGATCAGGTCAAGTGTTCTACAAAAGGTATAGATGACATCAGGAATAAGGAACAACTGGAGTGACAGCAGCATGTCAACACACTTTGAGAGAAGATGAGAGGGAAATTATCAGCTCTCACCTGTGTTATCTCTAGACCACCACAGCTGTCCTCTTTATTCAGTCTCTCCTCTATCCTGCACACTAAATTAATTATCTTAAGAATTATTTTATCATGTCACTCCATTGCTTAGACACCATTCAACTTGTTCTCACTGAAAATTAATACAGTCCAATTATGTTCCTGTGGCATTCAACATAGAGTTGCCAGATAAAATACAGGACACCCAGTTAAATTTGAAGTTCAGATAAACAAATGATAATTTTGCTTAGGACACACTTACGCTAAAAAAAATCACTCATTTATCTGAAATTCAAATTTAACTGGGTATCCTGTATTTTTATTTGCTAAATCTGCAAATGCAAAGGCATCTGGAATAGAGCCCCAGTTTTCCCTGGGAGCTTTATGTTCTGCAGTCCATTAAAGTGGTTTTCACGCTCTTTGAAATGCAAAGGGAGCATTCTTTTCTCCAAGCCTGACTCACATTGGCACCCTCCCTTGAAACGCCTATTTTATTTTTCTCTCTCTACCCAGCTAAGTACTACCCACAGTACCCTAGATATTCTTAGCCTCTGAGAACTTACATCTATGAGACATCTATGTAATCCTCATTTGACACTTGGTAAATAACCACTGTTGTTTTAATCAGCATTCTGACACCACTGGTTGCATTTGCAGTTATTTGGCTGTTATCCTCACCTGACCTGCTCCATCATGCTCTAGATGCATCCTTCCTATGCGCACACTCATTGAATCAGCAAGACCTTAACCTCATGCCTTCAGCTTCTGAAAGATTCAATCATTTGTCTAAGACCACAAGTTTGACAACTGACAAAAGTAGAGTCACTTCAAACACTAGTTAAGAACAAGTTATGTTGGACTCCAATAACATTTTGTCAGTTTCCATTGATTCCATCCCTACATGTATCACACATCCAGAGCTTCCTTTCCATTTCTGTGTCCTACATCCCATGCTATGTTACTTACCTGCTGTATGAGAACAGTTGCCATCTGTCCAGTTTCTCTGCATGTAGTGTCTCCTCCAACCTTCTGCCATAAGCTATTGTACTCAAGCCCGTCAAAGAAATTTTCCTAAAACCCTTATGAACATGGAACCCCCAAGTCGGGAACTTTCATTTCTACCAAGTGCATTGGATTATTTTTCAAGTTGTCCATTTCCTCCCACTAGTCTACGTTTTTGCTTTAACTCTTACTAAACGCTTTTAGGAACATTTTTCACCCAAGCCATATCTTCTTTAAATATCTCAACCTCTTTCTGTTTTCCTTTTCTTTCTTCCAGAATCTTCTTGTTTCCCATCTTTAGCACTCAAGGTCCTTCAAGTTTCTATTTATGTCCTACCTCCTTCAAGAAACATACCTTAATCCTTCTAATCAGAAGTCATAGAACTTTAGATTTAGGAGAAAGATCTCAGAGTTCATCTCATAAGGTATTCTAGATTGCACATTCATTTATTAGATTCATATTTTGTCTTCCTACTGGATGCATTTGTGAAAGTTGGGGACTATGATCCTATGTCTTATTTACATCATTTAGATTAAATTTTCTACCAGCTTATAGGATATTATATATGTATATAACTTTCATGGTCCTAAAATCTTAGGCAAGTTATTTAGCTTTGCTAATATTCAGTCTCCTTACTTGCAAATGGGGAAAATAGTAGCTCCTACCTCATGGTGTGGTCATGAGATTAAATGAGACCACACAGACTACTCAGTGTAGCTTAATAGCTATGTTTGAAAAAAATTCGAAGTACAGATGTGTGGAATAAATGAATGATGTTAAGAGATATTCCTTTTTTCACTGTGCCTAAGGAAACCGTCTAATTCACAGCAATATGAGGCTGTGAAAAGACAATGTGCTGGGTAATTGAACTTACTGAAGTTCAAGTATGGAGAGAGAAATATCTGAGTTCTAGCACCCATCATAGGAGAACCTATAAAGTGACAAAAAATCCAGGCTTTGAATCTTAGTTTATTTACTAATAAGTGAAATAAGTCAAGCACAGAAAGACACATACCATATGATTTCACTTATATGTGGAACCTAAAGATGCTGAACTCACATAAGCAGAGACTAGAAAGATGGTTGCCAGAGACAGGCATGCAGAGTACGAATAGAGAGATATTGGTCAAAGGGTACCAAGTTTTAGTTAGACAGGATGAATAAGTTCCAAAAATCTACTGTGCTGCATTTGAAAACTGCTGAGAGAGTAGATCTTAAATGTTCCCACCACACATACAGAAACAAGATAAGGATGTGAGGGTATGGATATGTTAATCAGTCTGATTTAGTCATTTCACAGTATATGCATAGATCAAAATACAGTTATACATTATACATATATACAATGTGTTTTCGTCAATTACACCTTAGTAAAGCTGGGAAAATAAAATAACATAGAATGATAGTATACTCATTAAAAAAAAGAAATTGTAGACAGTGGCTTTTGAAAACAATATAAAGAGAGTCTACAGTTTTTGGCCTAGTACTTTAGAACCACCAATACAGTGTACTCTTGCACATACAGCAAGAGTCATCCGTAGCTCTAAGAGACAGGAGAGGGGGCATTTAAACCCCCTCAAAAATAAAGAAAGCCACAGTGTCAGCCACTTCTAATGTTTAACAAGATTTGTAAACAGAATATTAGGTGTCCTGTGACACCCTGGTATCATTTATTTGAAGGCAGTAAATGAAACCTCTTTAGGGACTCTTGCTTCTTGCAGTCATGGACTTGTGTATTGCTGTTTCCTTCACTCCAGCTCAGTCAAGCCGTGTGTACCCTCTTCAGCTTCCTCCACTCAGACGGAAGAGTTAATGCAGTTAGATTGCTCCTGGGCTACTTCAAATGATATTACTTCCATTTGTGACGTGCATCACCAGCAGTGCTCACATTTGAGGGAAATAGTAAACAGACATCTAAGTCTGCTTGCTGGAAGAGAAGCTGAGCTTCCCCACTGAAAGGAAGGCAGCAACAGGGCTATAAATTTGTCAATTTCCTAAACAGCGCTGCTGCTGGTGCTCTGGTCTCCACCTGAATGGGGCTCTTGAGCAGGGCGCCCGATTGCTCCGTGCTTCCAGAATCTGGAGGGAACCTTGCTTGCGGATCAGAAGACCATTTAGACAACAGGGGATCGATGCAATGAGAGTGCAAACTTAAATCAGGGCTTTCTACTGATAACTCCCATTTTGTGAGAAAATCACTTTGGGCCAAAAAGAAGGGCCTAAAAAACACAGAGTTCCTCAAGGATTAAAAGACACAATGGAAGAAAAAAGTATTAAGTCCAGGACCCGACACACAACTAAAAACAGGGTGCTTACAGTTGTTTTCTTCAACGCATTCATAATACAGATAGATATTCACATGCAAACTCTTGGGCAGCCCTTTCCAGTTTTATTTCTTATTCTTTTATTCCTTTATTTGTTATTTTATTCCTTCTAGTACAATGTTTAAGTTATCTGTGTAAGCAACTAATTGTTATTTTAAAAATCCAATCTGTTAGACAAAGAAAATGTAATAAAAATGAATTACTAGAAAAAAATGAATATCCTGGTACTATAAAATTGCTCTGAAAAGTTTCTAAATGGGCCGTGTGCTCATGCCTGTAATCCCAGCAATTTGGGAAACTGAAGCAGGAAGATTGCTTGAGTCCAGGAGTTTGAGATGAGCCTGGGAAATATAGCAAGACTTTGTCTCATTTTTAAAAAATAAAATAAAATAAAAATAAAAATATTTCTAAATACTCTGCAGATCAACGTTGAGCAGGACCGTTTTGGAATATATTCTATATTACTTAGTACATAGGACTCTTCTCCCAAAAATGGTCAGGTATCATATAAGATTTATTTTGAGATAGATGATGTATATAACAATCTTGTTATATACAATTAATTTGATTTTGGAAGTAGCCATTCCTTTCTTCTCTATTTCACTCATCAGCTTCAAACATGTTGGCATGAGGTTTCTGGAGGACCACAGATGCTGGACACTGAGAATGCTGAAACCTTTGTTGCTTGTGTTTTCCATCCTCTCAAGAGGCATGTGGAGTTTAAAAGAGCTAAAAGAATGTATTACAGAATTTGGAAAAAGTACCTTTAAATCTTATTTGTGCCATCACAAACTAACCCAGCTAGTCACTTACTAAACTGTGTTAATCAGTAGAACCCAATCAATTGTTTATGTAAACATACAAGGGGGGCATTCCCCCAAAAACTGAAATTATTTTTTGGTAGGTTCTTGTAGTACAGGCTTCCCCTACTAGGTAAGTGTTCTAGGAAACCATTTGCAACAGTGTACCAGCTAGCATTGTGAGAGGCTGTGTTGTGGAAGAAACATCCAGAGTTATGGCAAACAGGTGACTGGTTCTTCCACCATGACAACACACCTGCCCACAATGTGCTGAGTGTTCAGTAATTATTGACCACAAACAGTATGACCCCCATGCCCCACCCTTGCTTTTCCTGCTCTCACCTGGAGCAACTTTTTTTTTGGTTTCTCAATGAGAAAGTCTCAAAAGGAAACATTCAGCCGATGTAGTAGAGGTGAAACGAAAAACAGCAGAAACACTAAAAGGCATCAACATTGATGAGTTCAAAACTGTTT
>CAUYQG010083826.1:0-22923 GCA_963574415.1 Tarsius wallacei
CTTGTTGATAAGAGGTGTCTCCCCATCCCCAGACAGATACCCACCACCATTAATCCCATTCCCCTCACCCTCCCTGATGTAGTTTTATAAAGGGAAGAGTAGGTTTGATGGCAGCTTAGCCTAGGACCTGATCATGGATCCCTTACTGCATAAGGAAAAACGGAGCTTCCCAAGATCGCTGCTGACCCTTATGCCTCACACATGCTATCCTAGTGGAAATGACGCTATTTGATATATTGTCACCTAAAACAACTGTGTATCAATATTAAAATGACTATTTGTATCCTTTGTTGTATCTGGTCTGTCCTAGATTCATTTATTTTTTATTTTACTTTATTTTTTAATTTTTTAAAGTTTTATTATAAAGATGTGGGGTACAATTCAGGGTTAAGTATACAAACATTGATCATGCAGGTACCCCTGTTAATGAGGTATGCCCGTCCCTCCCCTAGCAGGTTCCCTTAACTGCCAATTCCATCCCCCCCCCAACAGTTTCCCATTACTGCCAATTGCTTTCTTATAGCATTATAATTGTTCAGGTTCCTCTTATGAGTGAGAACATATGAAACTCTGTTTTTTGTTTCTGTGATAAATCACTGAGTATGATGGACTCCAAATCCATCCAGATTGCTACAAAGTCCATATATTTGTCATTCTTTATGGCTGCATAATATTCCATTGCGTATATGTACCACCTTTTTTTAATCCAGTTCAGCTTTGATGTGCAACATGGTTGGTTCCGTGGTTTTGCTATTGTCAGTAGAGCTCCAACAAACATACGTGTGCAGGTATCTGTTTTGTAGAATAATTTGAGTTCCTCTGGGTATATTCCCAATAGGGGAATTGCTGGGTCATGTGGAAGGTCAATTTCTAGTTCTTTCAGAAATCTCCAGACTATTTTCCAGAGAGGCTGTACAAGTTTGCATTCCCACCAGCAGTGTAGAAGCATTCCTTTTTCTCCACATCCTCACCAGCATCTGTTGATTTAACCTCTCAAGAGCTTAATACTTTCATATGTAAAACTAAAGGACTGAACTCTGTTACCACTTTCAGATTGAGTTCTCAAGAATTCCTAGCAGGACCTCAGTTCCTTTCACTCAGGTAGTGGATAGTCCAGGCCTGAGTTTATTTAAGCTATTAAGTAAACTGGTGTTAGGATTTGTGTGACTTGCATAGTGGAGTCCAATCTCCCAGGTCTTTTTTCCAAGTTTGCTTATGCTGAATATGATTTGTGGAATAGGACTGTAGCACCACCTGGAAGCTTGTTAGAAATATAGAATTTTTTGCAACACCAAGAACTACTGTATTAAAGTTTGCATTATAACAAGGCCCCCTACTAATTTGTATGTACATTAAAGTATGAGAAGAGCTTGGTATTTTAATGAAATAAGCTTGTATCCAAGACTACCATCTAGATAGACCCTATTTATATAATATCAGAAGATACAGTTGCCTAAGGAATATGAAACTTGAACAAGTACTCTCTGTGCACAAGAAGATGTCACTTTACATTCATTATTACCTTTATTGTTTATCTCCACATTTTCTACCCTTCAGTTCTAGGCTAAGCTAGGGCCTGGAGATTTAGTGCAGAGCCTCCAAATAAAAAAAAAAAAGGCAACCCCCCTACAAAAAAAATCAATCTGTCTTTTGTCATCTCCTTTAAAATGTGGAATCAACTACAACTTTAAAGTAGAGTGGTTTTATTTTTCCATTTGGGCTCCCACACAATGAAATGTTGTGCCAACTGCAAATTTCTCAAATCTAAACAAGTGTCAGTCTTTATAATCAGCAAACAGAATTTTGGCACATTTGTTGAAACCCCTTTTCAAAGCTGGTGCTTTGTGTTTTAGAAAAATATGAAGAACCATCTGTGCTTTCAGAAACCAGTGGTCTGGGCCAGGAGCCCAGGAGAGAAGTTGTTCTTATCTCCCATTGGTTGTCCTCAGCCTGCACTTGTTTCCTGCCTGCTGTAGACTTGGCCACAGGAAGGATGGCAGATTCTATTGCCTCAAGATAGTCCCGCTCAAACTGAGCCCAGGAGCTCCAGTGGAAGGCAGACCTATTAATGAAATTCATCACCTATCTTCACCAAGTCCAACACAATCACCCTGGGAGTCACTTAGCATTGGCTATTTCTATCCCAATTCACAGATCTTGCTTTCTTAAAAACAGTTCATTTATTTTCTGGAGTATTTAATTGACCAGAAAAAATACACACACACACACACACACACGCACACACACACATACACACATACAAGAAAAATCCTATGCAATGAACTAACTTCATGTATTCTGTTTCTCTTTCCAGTTTTGTTAGTTTTGGCTCACATATTTTGGTATTCTCCTGTTAAGTGCATACATTTAGAATTATTATGGCTTCTTGGAAAATTTACTCTTTTGTCATTATGTAATGCCCACTTTTTGTCTCTGATGATATTCTTAATTCTGAAGTTGGCTTTGTCTGAAATTAACATAGCTGCTCCAACTTTCTGTTGACTGGTGTTAGCATGGTAAATCATTCTCCATCCCTTTACTTTTAGCCTAAGTCTTTTTTTAAAATTGGGTTTCTTGTAGACAACAAATACTTGGGTCTTGTTTGTTTGCCTACTCTGACAATCACTGGCTTTAAATTTTTGTATACCATTTATATTTAAAGTAATTATTAATATAATTGGATTAACATCTGTCATATTTGTTAACTCTATTGAATTTGTTCTTTGATTTTTTTCTTATTTTTGCTTTATCTGTTTTTAATCAAACATTTTATGTTATTTCATTTGATCTCTATTCTCAACATATCAGCTATATATGTTTAATTTTTTTTTTTTACTTGTTGCCTTAGAATTTGCAGTACAGATTACTTATAACAGAGTATTCCTAATTCCTTTCTACCATCCCTGGTCACTCATTTTACTTCTTCATAAATTGTAACTAGTCAAAGTGTTGTTACTATTATTAACTTGGCAGTTATCTTTTAGGTCAATTAAGAATTAAAAATGAGGCCAGGCTCAGTGGCTCATGCCTATAATCCTGGCACTTTGGGAGGCCAAGATGAGAGGATTGCCTAAGCCCATGGGTTCGAGATCAGCCTGGGCAACTTGGTGAGACCTCATTTCTACAATAAATCAAAAAATTAGCCGGGTGTGGTGGTACATGCCTTTAGTTCCAGCTACTTGGAAGGCTGAGACAGAAATATCACCTGAGCCTGAGCAGGTCGAGGCTGCGGTGGCCATGAGCATGCCATTGCACTCCAGCCTGGGTGACAGAGTGAGACTCTAACTTAAAAAAAAGGAGTAAGAAAATGAAAATATTTATTTCACCTTTATTTATTCTCTGACATGCTTTCTCTTTTATATAGGCCTGAGTTTCTTGCCTGTATCATTTTTCTTCTTCCCAGAGAATTTCTTAACATTTCTTGTGGAACAGGTCTGTGGGCAATTGATTTTTTAAATTTTGTTTGTGTCTGAGAAAATATTTCTTTTTCACTTTTGAGGGATAATTTAGCTAAACCCATAGTCTAGGTTGTTGTTGTTGTTGTTGTTGTGTGTGTGTATATGCATATGTTTCTTCAAACACTTTAAATATGTCACTTCACTCTCTTTTTGCGTGAGTAATTTTTAATGAAAAATTTACTGTAACTTTTATCCTTTTTTCTATAAGTAAGGTGTTTTCTCTCTTGTGACTTCTTTCAAGATTTTCTTCTTTGTTTTTGTGAAGTTTGAATATAACATTTGCAAATATAGTTTTTTAAAAATTTATTCTGTTGGTGCTATCTGAGCACCTTAAATCCATAGTTTTGTGTTTTTCATTAATTTTGGTAAATTTTTGTCCATTATTATTTCAAAGATTTCTCTGCTTTGGTTTCTCTCGTATTTTAACTATGCATGTTATGCCTTTTGAAATTGTCCCAGTTTTTTAGATGTTCTGCTCTATTTTTCCTGTTTTTGTTTTTTGGTTTGTTTTGGTTTTTATCATTGCATTTCAGTTTAGGAATTTTCTGTTGATCTATCTTCCAACACAAAGATTCTTTGCTCAGCCATGCCACTTCTAATGGTGAGTCAATCAAAGGCGTTTCTCATTTATGTTAGTGTTTTTGATTGCTAGTATTTCATATTGATTTTTTTTTGAGTTTCCTTCTCTCTACTTATATTAACCATTTGTTTTTCTGTTACAAGCCCTTAACACTCTAATCATAGTCATTTCAATTTTTTTATTGGATACTGTCAGGTCAGACCTGATGGAGGGTCTGTGATTTGGTTCCCCAAGAAAAATGCAAAGAATTGCAAAGAAAAGCAAAAGACTTTATTCACATTCAGGATAGGGTCTGAATGGGCCAGTGCTGTGAGCATTGTGGCCCTGTGGGGTGGAATAAGGATGATTTAAGGTTTCTATAAGGAAGTAGGGTTAGTAAAAAATCTCAGCAGCTGCATTCTTGGGTGTTGACTTAGTAGGTCTCATGTCTTAACATTGGGCAACACATCTTGTGACTCTGGCAGGCGGGCTGGTGGGCTGTCACCGAAGCCTGACCATGACAGATTCGATTAGCTCAGTAATTTGTAGCTGGGGGCAAACACTGGGAATAGAAAGTCTGATTAATACACAACAAGCTGAGGAGGGGAGTTGTAAAGCAATTGCCAATAGCTACCTCTAAGAAACCGGTTCTGTCCTTGGCTAGTGGCATACTAGGTAATTTTGCAAAGAAGACATGACAGAACTAGACAGAACTAGGCAGTGTCAAAATGACTGCACTTTAGTTATGGTTATTTCATTAAGTTATTCCATGTTGGCTTTTCACCCTTTCAGATAGTATTAACACTTGTGTCGTATCTGGTTCTGGTGCTTTGTTTCTTCAGACTGTTTTTTCTTATCTTTTAGTGTGCACTGGAAATTTTTGTTCAAAGTCAAGATCTGCTGTGTTGGGTATAAGAATTGAGTCAAAGAGACTTTAGACTTTACTGTGAGACTTTATGTTAATCTGGTTATAGGCTTGACTGTGTTTAATGTTTTCTGTAGCTGTAGGTACTAGTGGCTTCAAATTTCTCTAGTGTCTTTTGTTTTGCCTTCCTTATTGACTTTAGGCATCCTTAAAAGTTCTTCCTTAGAAAGAATGTGCATCTTGTAGCTGTTTCAGCTGCAACCTACTGTTTTTATACTAAAGACCTGTGGTGAGATGCTGGAAGGGGAAGAAGTATTCTATAATTGTACGATTAAATCTTAGTCTTCAGTGGATTCTGTGTCCCTCAGCTGTGACTTTCACAAGTGTTTACTAGCTGTCCCCCACCCTTTAAGTGAAACAAGAAAGGTAGAGGGGGTAAGCAGGAGAAATACCCTTCTCCAGTCTTTCCTTTGGAGAGTAGAACTTTGTATTGAGAGTTCCCTGGGCTTATTCCACAGTGGTTACTTTTCTTATTCTCCTACTAGATCCTGGAGGCAATCTTTCTCTGGTTTTTACTGTGAAAACCTGGTGGAATTCCTGAAGGTAAAGTTCAAGAAGTGTGATAACACTCCCAACATTAGACCTCAGGAGTTTCTCACTCTCACATTGATCCACACTTAGTCTCCAGCAATTCACCCAAATGACCATTTTCTGCCCATTTATGTAAAGGCTCCTCTTCTAGATTTGTAAATGTCAGCTATGACTCTGGAGTCAACTGTTTTTCAGGATCTCAGGTAATTGTCTGCCTGATCTCAGTTTTCTTATGGATAAAAAAGTTATTCATTGGCTTTCAGTTTGTTCAGATTTTTCTTGTGGTTAAGGATGAGAATGATGACTTCTGGATAAGGTAGCCCCAAATCTGAGAGGGCTTTCACTTAAGGTTCTTATATATTTCAAATAAGTCACCCAGATGTCCAGCATGGAAAGACATTGGTTTATTAGGACTTATGGGAGGCATTGGTGGTGGCAGATCGGTGAAGAAAGAATCTGCCCAGGAGGCATTCATGTTGGCTGGTGGGTGAAGAAAGAATCTGCCCCACGGGACTGTACAGCAAGCAGTTTTATAGTCAAGCAAGTTAATTATTCAACTTGCTACATGGCAGTTACAACCACAGCAAGTAAGGGTACTGCCCATGTTGTTCTCAGCTCCTCAATTACTTGCATTCTGTGATTCCTTACTGGGAATATGCATATCTTGCAGAGATCAGCCTCAGCCAGAGGCCACTCCCAGAGGGAGAGGGCAGAAGGATGCCAGATATAGGGGAAAAGTTGTCAGTACTCACAACTTTCACTCTTCATATGTCATAGTTGAAATTGTACTCCACGTATTCTCATCTACCAAATCTCTACACTTTACTGAATCTACATTTAGTAGATACAGAATTGTACTTGTTGGAAATTCAGAGGAAGGAAATAATTTTTTCTATTATTGTTTACTTAAAGTTAAAAGTAATTTTCCTTGTTTTGCATGTAAACTACCAGTTTTTATTGCCAAATTATATGAATAACAGATATCCTTAATAATGAGATTTGAAAATGGAGTGTGAAGAAAGACTCAGTAATGCAATGAGGGTCCAAAAATGGATAGAGGCTTAGGGTGAGATGAGGGTATATGTTATTAGGCAATTCTTGTTAAATAATTATAATCAAAATCATAAAGCTGAAATTGGAATTTTATAGGAATATAGCAAAGCTTACATGAGTCAATAGATAAATATTTTAAAAAACCATTGACAAATATCTAGCTTTATAGACTTTGGAATTCATGCAATTTTAAAAAGTATTTTACCTACTTTTTCTGCTAGCTCCTGTATAATTCATCTACTATAAAATCACTCATTCACTTTATGGTTTTCTTTTAGGTATTATAGTTAACAGTTTAATATACAATAGATTTTGGGTAAAGTTGTTTAAGCTTAAATAACATTTTTTCCCAGCTTTATTGAAGTATGACAGAAATCAAAATTGTTACTCTGTGTCTTTTGATTGGATAATTTATTCCATTTACATTTAAAGTAATTATTGATAAATAGGACTTGTTACTGCCATTTTGCTACTTGCTTTCTGTCTGTTTTACAGTAGATTTTTTTTCTCTCCTGGTGTCTTCTTTTGTTACTTGATGATTTTTTGTTTGTAGTGATTTACTTTGATTAATTTCTCTTTATCTTTTGAGTATTTGTCAATACTTTTTTTCTCTGCAGTTATCTCAAAGCATTCATAAAATATCTTGTGGTTATAACCATCTATTTTAAGTTGGTATCTTCAATTGCACACACTTTACATTTGAAAATATTATTTATTTACTTCTAAAAATAAAATGTTTCCTTGCTTTGAAAAGTAAGAACAAAGATTATAATACTTTATTAATAAATTAACTAAATTATCTGTTTTTGGGAAAATCTGTATCCATTAATAAATAAATTTAAATGAATTTTAGATATATACTTAATACACAGATACCTGTTTTCCATTTTATACAAATCTTTTTTCTATAAAACAATTATCATTTTAATTTTTCTGGGATATATAAATAAATCAATGCTGCCATCACTCCTGGTCCAAGATACATAGAGTTGCCCACATTCCAAATAGCTCTATCATAATGCCTAAAATTTTTAACATCTGCTTTTGTGATTTCTTCATGTCATAGCTAAACAGGTACCTATTGGGCACAGCAGATATTGCAAAGTGAAGGCAGAGTTCAGGAGAACCTGTTTTATCTAAGGAATAAATACAAACATTTATTCATAGCAGTCTATTAGAATGTGTTTATGGGGGCATAGTGTAACATTTGAAGTCATGGATTCTGAATTTTGGTTCAATAATAAAATTCTCTGAAGCTCCAAAGACTGAGTATTGTTTCCATATGACCTTAATATTGAGACAGCCAATACTTTGAGGCTTTCATTTCCATTGAGAGACTTATTTTAGACATTGATCTGCTCCATCTGATTCCAGGGACTGGTCCAGTATTCTAGCCTGCTATGGTTACCTGGCTCATATCCCGGCAGGCTACAGACTTTGATAGTGGATGTGATAGGGGATCAGATAGACGCATAATAAATCTCTTAGGACACAAAATCACTCAAGAGAGTTTCCAAGCATTCAGGTTCCTGATATTACTTTCATTTACATATCTCCTCAATAAAAATGCAGAAAATATAAGTTTTATAGGTTTTAGTTCTATGTTTATTACATTAATTTTTTCCACTAGGTGGATCACATCTTCTTCACAGAAACCATTAAATTTTTAGGAAGACAAGGAGTTTTCCACTAGGAAAAATAGGATAGAAAGGAATAAAGGGAGGAAGAAAGAAAGAAGAGAAAATAGCAGTTTAAGTTGCCATCATCCTACTCCTTTCAATTTTTGGCTTACAGTCCAATTATTCTCCACTGAGTTATGCAGATAAGGGAAGAAACTCATGATCCGTGATACACCCCAGACCCTCGTCCTGCAAAGAAAAAAAAAAAGCACCTGCCACTGGATCAAGAATGCCTAGTCTTAGCCTTGCTATTTATAATCAGAACATTTTGTTGAGAGATTAATTGAGAAATCAGTTGCTGCTGAAATATGTCAGTGACTTACTTGAATACCTTGAGTAGGAAAAAGAGTGAGCTAAATGAGACAGTTTTCTCTAACTGAATCAAAGATGATGCAAATATAATGCAAATTTTACATAGCAAGAGATCTCTCTTGAGAAATATCAAACTTTCTGGTAGGGTTTACTCTATAAGAAATAGAACATGAACTGGACAGGTTTCTGTCTCTTTTTCTTTGTTTCTTTAACTTCCTCTCTATCTCATTATATTTTGTGGCCATGACTTTGTCAGGGAATATAAGATAAAAACAGTAATAACTATAGGGATTTACAGAAGACTTCCAAATCTCTAGATGAATCTATTAATAATTCTTCTCTCATACAAGAACAGCTGCTTTCTGTATGGGGTCATTTTAGGAAGCAGCAATGATACAGTGGAAAGAGAGCTAGGCTTGGAAATGCCTGGGCTCTTCTAGTGTGTAACTTCAATAAAGTCACAAATGCTCTGAATTTCAATTTCCTTATTTGTAAAATGGGATTAAGAAAAGTCACCTTACACAGTTCTTGTGAATTAATTGAAACAACATATAAGTGCATTGAAAAAACTAGAGCAACTATAAATGACTGTTGATATTAGTTATTAATGAATATTTGAACATCAGAATTAGTAATGATCTTTTTTTTTCTGTTTAACTCAAATGGAGGGGTCATACCATTCTGGATTTGGGATATAGTTCTGCCATTAACTAACTTGTTACCTTGGCTAAGTTACTTAAATTCTTTGAAACCTATCAAAATGAGGGATATAGTACCTGCTTAATAAATTTTTGGTAAAAATTGAAAGAGAGAATACATGCAGATCCTTTGATACAATTCCAGTATATAACAAATGCACAGTAAAATAGTTATAATTAAAACTGTGGTTTACTTGCTAAGACATCCCAACAGGCCGCTTCTATCCTGTGAGACCCTGTCTGAAAGGTATCTGGACACATTCCACGTGTGTTTCTTTTCTTTTAAATTGCTTTGACAATAGTCTTGGTATTACAATAGTAATACTATTGTTACTATTTTTGTAACTACTATGAACATATTCATAACTGCTTTTGCTAAAGGGATTAGTTGAATTACTGTCATTAACTTAAAGCATTACTTTTATTGTGTTAGGTCAGTATCACTGAAAAGTCTTCAGTATAAATAAAATCAAATAATTTTATAATTATACAAAACTGCAAGTTCCTTAGTTTATTCAAATTGACAATATTCTTAATGATATACCTGGAAGATGGTTCTCTTTACATCTTCTTGCTTACTTCCAGTGATGAGATAATTACATCATAAGGTCGCTTATTTCATTGATGTACATTTTCTAATAATTATACAACTCCTTTCTACATTGAAGATAAATCTGTCTATCACATCTGTCCATGATTTATGAATCTCTGCATGAAATAACTTGTATCAAGTCTACCTACTGGCTCTACAAGCATTTGAAAGCCACATTATCTTTCTCTCTCCCTTCTTTGGGTGTAATACCTAAATCTCTGACATTCATCATAGCATAGTGTTCAATAGCATTGGCATTGAGATGAGACCCTCAGATTATTTACTTTCTAGTTTATATAAGTTATTTAAGCTGTGTTTCAGTTTCTTTGTCAAATAATACCACCTACTTCATAGAGTTTCTTTTGGAGATTAAATGTAACAATGAATTTAAAAATTCAACATGACACTTAGCATGTGGTCAGTGCTTACAGTGAATTATTAACTAAATATTAGCTACTTGGTTGATTTTTTTCTAGAGATGGCTTATAGTTGTTTTATTTATACTAGTCATTTTCCTAGGAATGTGTCCAGTATGTGACTGTCTCGCTTTAGAAGTAATGACCTGAGGACATATAATAATAGTAGATGTTTAATAAATAATTACTAATTGACTAGGTTTTTGTCTCGAATAGCGATGTGTGTTATAAATAACTACATAGTCATAGAATGTATAAATAATTTTTAAAGTGATGAGACAAATGGTATCACTAGCAGAGGATTGAAGATATAAAAAACAACCAAAGGAATAGAATTACAGGTGGTCTAAATATTGAAATTAGAGTCTATTCTGTGTTCAAACAATCTTGGATGAACACATTTCCCACTTTATTTTATTAATTTATTCATTTTGAGTCAGAGTCTTACTGTTGCTCAGGCTGGAGTGCAGTGTCATGATCATGGCTCACCACAGCCTCAGCCTCTTGGGCTCAGGTGATTCTTCCACCTCAACCTCTTGAGTGGCTGGGACTGCACATGTAGGCCACCATGCCCAGTTAACTTTTTTTTTTCCTGAAGAGATGAGGTCTCACTATGTTGCCCAGGCTGGTCTCCAACTCCTGGGCTCAAGCAATTCTCCCGCCTCAACCTCCTAAGGTGCTAGGGTTATAGGCATGAGCCACTGTGCCCAGCCTGTTGCCCACTTTAGGACATCTCTTTCTGATGATATCATTACTATTATTTCATGATTGGATGATGAATAAGGTTGACAAACTAATTGCTCCCTCAGAGCTATCACCCAGTCTCAAGGAGGACTTGAGAGGATCTGACATAATTTTCAAAGGAAGTAATCCATAGAGAATGAGTGTGTACAGGTCTCGATTATACAAACCCTAGGAGACTTGATTCTTTATAAATAGGAGAATTAAGCTCCTTTGGCTGGAGCACATTTTGCTCTGCTCAGAAACAGTAAATGTGAGATCTTGTTACAACACTTTGGAAAACTTGACTATGTTCCCAGGTAGATTATGTGAGTATTCAAAGTTATGCCTGTGTCTCACATTAGCCTCACCTCCTCACACACTAGTGGGTGTGGCTAGAATTAGTAACAAAGGACAGACTGTCAGAAGCATTTCTTCCTCAGAATGTCACTGTTTCTTTGCTGTCTCCACTTTTGCCCATTTCTAGGGTAGTATGTGGGTGACTCATTTTGGCTTGGTATTTACAGATGCTTTCTACACAGCTTATGATTGGAATCCCCATGTTGAACATGGTTCTACAACTTGAAAGCTCCTGAATTGGAGCTGATAATAAGGTCTAATGTCAAAGTGATTTTTTTTTAAAAGCCTATTGTATGCCCTCTAAAATTAAATGAGACGTTAACCAAGTGTGCACTAAAGTCAACACTCGAAGTGACCAGGAGGAGGTGAGACATAAAGACGTATTCCACGTGAGTATAAAACAAAGATGTTATCCTGTTTGGAAGGGTGTCATTGCCCAGCAATAAATAGAACAGGCTATCTTAGAAAGCAGAGACAAACAGAGGGCAGATTTTCCTTATTATTGAGGGTACAGAGAATAGAATGGAACAGGTCTGTCACATACTATCTTGTAAAGTTGGACGTTTTTGCTTAATTTTTCTAAATGTCACTTTCCTGTTTGTAGATAGGAATGGTAATAATAATAGTAGTTTCTTCTTATAGGTATATTTAAAATAAATAATATATTTTAAAGTGCTGAGCAATTCCTTGGAATGTAATGAGTGTTCATTAAATGGTGTATGTGTGTGTATGTGTAACTGTATATATTATTATTATTATTACTGAGAAATGAGTAAAAGAAGTCTCTGAATCCTCCAAGTGTCATCCTCTGCTCTTGAGTTGTATAACCTACCTCACTACTGCTGTTCTTTGCCTCTCTTTACATGTGGCATTGTATTCATTACTTCATCACAGTGACATGGATTGGACTTTCCTCTCTACTATTATTTCTTATCCTTAATATTTCAGAGTCACTTTAGGTCCACTTAGAAAAGATTGTTAAACAACAACAACAACAACAACAACAACAACAACAGAGGAACAAGAACAGCATCTCCTGATAGAGTTGGGAATCTTAGACCTCTCAAGTCTGGAAGGATGTAATCTAAAAGAGTGTGATCTGAAGTCTATTCAGTAATGTTACTAAATGAAACATTTATTTGCAAATAACTATCAGATAGTTATTTGCAAATAAATGATATTCAGATATCAACATTAAATGAAGCCTCTGAATGAAACAACTAAGTTTAAGACATATAAAATAAAGAAAAACTTACTAAGATTTACAGTTTTGCCAGACATTTTCACAGGTATTTCATTAACAACCATGATATCAGAATATTTTTTATCACTGCTGTTGTTATCATAAATATAATTTTCATCTTTGTAGATTGTGAAATTTGTCTGTGAAAGATGTTCTGTAAATTGCTTTAACTAGTATAGCTAATAGGTGGAAAAGTCAGCATTTAGATTAAATGTTCTGATTTATAATACCATTATTTTCTGTTATTTTGCAGAGAGTACATGAACAGTAGGAGTTTGTTTAAGACATCACAAGGGTTAAAAATATAAATATTATCAAGAAGAATAAATCTATGTCTAACTTAATGTGAAAATGTTTTGAATATGTCTCTAAACTTCTGATCTTGTTGTAGAAGCCAAGTGTCCACTTTTACACAATACTCCTTCTATGAGTTGAATAGACTGTGACTCCAAAATAGGTATTTCTTATTACCTGATATTTTTATATGGATCTTGTTCATGCCCTTCATAAGAAGGCAGGTTGTTGCCTGTTAAAACATAGCCAAAGCATTTACTAGCAAAAAGCTTGATAATTTGACATTTGTGTTTTGACCTGGTATCTTGAGTCCCTAGAATTTCAACGTCAGACTTTCTCACAGCTATGAGGAATCTCTCGGTAGTGACTGAATTTATCCTGCTGGGCATCCCGCACACAGAGGGTCTGGAGACCATGCTCCTTGTCCTGTTTTTGTCCTTCTACATCTTCACCCTTCTGGGGAACCTGCTCATCCTGCTGGCTATTATCTCCTCTGCTCAGCTTCACACACCCATGTACTTCTTCCTGTGCAAGTTGTCTATTTTTGACATATTTTTCCCTTCTGTGAGTTCCCCTAAGACGCTATTCTACCTCTCAGGGAATAGCCGAGCCATCTCCTACACAGGCTGTGTGTCCCAGCTCTTCTTCTACCATTTCTTGGGTTGCACTGAGTGTTTTCTGTACACAGTAATGGCCTATGACCGCTTTGTTGCCATATGCTACCCTCTTCGTTACACGATAATCGTGAGCCACCGAGCGTGTGCCATCCTAGCCACGGGGACCTCGTTTTTTGGCTGCATTCAGGCCACCTTTCTAACCACTCTCACCTTCCAATTGCCCTACTGTGGCCCCAATGAAGTAGACTATTACTTCTGTGATATCCCAGTGATGCTGAAGCTGGCTTGTGCAGATACTTCAGCCCTGGAGATGGTGGGATTCATCAGTGTGGGCCTCATGCCCCTCAGCTGTTTCCTTCTCATCCTCTCTTCCTATAGTCGCATTGTCTACTCCATCCTGCAGATCCACTCTGCTGAGGGCCGACGTCGTGCCTTCTCCACCTGCAGTGCCCATCTCACCGCCATCCTGCTTTTCTACATGCCAGTAGTCCTCATCTACCTGAGGCCAACCCCAAGCCCCTGGCTGGATGCAACTGTTCAGATCCTGAATAACCTGGTGACTCCCATGTTGAACCCCTTGATCTACAGTCTCAGGAATAAAGAGGTGAAATCATCACTGAGGAAGGTGCTACATCAGCTGGGCTTCCTTCCTGAGCAGTTACGGAGAGAACTAAGTAGCTAACACTTCAACTACACTTTGTATTTTATAAGACATTTTTAGTTGGTTTTCACAAATATTTTTGAACATGAGAGCACAGGTATTATTCTTATCTTAATTTTACAATATGGGAACTAAGACTTAAACACTTAAGGTAACATCCAAAGATACATAAAGAGTAAATGGCAGAAAAAAGACTGGGGCTGGTTTTCTGACTCTGGGACCTCTGCTCTCTTGAGGACATCACCAAACTGCTCAAGAGGGAAGGATGGAACTCTTCTCAATAGGCAGAACAACCTGGACCTTCTACTTCTCAATCCTTATTTTCTTTATTCTCCTACATCTCCTTGTTAAATTAAGTTTAGCCCAAAGCTGCTCCTTTGCATAATCTGGGTCTGATCTAGAGATTTCTCTGTACCCTTTTGTGTGGTGAATTGTAACCTGTGTAAACAGACTGCAACCTACTCTTGTGCCAATCACCTAGTTTGGGCCATTCAGAGGTGGCCAACTGTTGAATCCGGGTTCAAATAAGGCAAATGCTGAACTGTAATCAACCTGACTGCTTCTTTTTTCTGTACATCACTTTCCTTTCTCTGTCCATAAAACTTCTTCCACCATGTGGATGCACTGGAGTCTTTCTCGGTCTACTCTGGTTCAGGGGTTATCCGATTTGCAAATCATTCTTTCCTCAATTAAGCTGTATTCAATTGAAGTTAAGTTTTTTTTTTCTAACATCCTCTTCCTCTTCTTTTTACTCCCACCTTGGTATTTCTTCCTCTTAGCTGCAGTGACTGTCCTCAGATGCCTGCACTGGATAAGGCCTCATTTTATAAGTTTATGAGTTGTTGAAAAAATGGGAAAGGTGCATTCCTATCACTTCAAATAACATCCTGTTACTTCTGAACCACAAAACTGTATAAGGGAAAAGGTGTCTGGCTAGGATATGAAGCAGGTCTCTTATGAGCAAAGCAAAGGCACCAGTATGCTGCATCACCTCCAAGTCCTGCATGGTGGGCTTAGATCTGGAAACAGGCCCCGGCTGTGAATGTGTAGCATGTGAATGAGAAGAGACAGTGGTAGGCATCTCTTTGGAGGGGTGACTGTGCTGTGATTCCACGTCAGAAATTCTGGTTTTGTCTTGCTCAGTACTACCAGGGGGCAATGCTGTGTCCAAGCTGTCATTGCTTGGTGTCATTGGCTTTCCTGCTTACTGAAAGGATTTGACTTTGGTCTCCCTTCTTACATTTCTTTATTTTTTCACTGAAATATGCTAAGAATAAGAAATGTTCTATTTCAGTCCATTTTTTACAATTAAACTCATTGGGCATCCTAAAACACTTGGGGAATATAGTTGATGTGAAGTTAGCTCTAACAGTGATGTAAAGAGGAAAGGACATTGGGAAAAGCGTGATGGAAGAGGAGGGTGAGGAGGAGAGACCAGTGCTTTTTTCCTGTCTACACTTCTCAGAATTAGAGAGCAACCAGGAAGCCTGCCTCACTAAACTAGCAACACTGTGCTTATGCCTCTAGCCAGTGAGGTGAGTCAGGACAGTTTCAGGAAGGCAGACAAACTGCTCCCTCACTACTCTTGAGCTTCTACAAACCATCTCAGTGCTGTTTTCCCTTGTTTTTTAGGAAACAGCCTAAAGGGAAACCTAGCAATACAATCTCAAATTATTTCAAATTTAATGTATCCTAAATCTTTCTCAAGCCTCTGAGTCCACCCTGAAGGGCCCTTCCCATGCTTCAATTTCCTGGTTGTAGCTGCTCAGACAGTCAGAACAAAATCAAAGATGTGATCTAATTCCTTTTTTTTATAGTTCATTCAGATGTCATTTGATGAATAACTCTATGTTAGGCCTGGGAAATGCAAAGATGAGAAAGACAAGACCCCACTTAAATGAAAGTCAGAGTCTGTTGGAGAAAATAAGCAGACACACAACTAACTAGAATATCCCATGATTAAACTATGATCAAGGTATACCAGAAAGCAGAAAGTATGGAGTGCATTTTTCTGGGTGAAAGAAAGGACCTTACTGAAAAAGTGTTGAAGACAGAAGATGTTTTGTTGCTTGTTTGCGTCTTCCAGATGAAGAATGACCAAGGAAGGTTTTCCAGGGAGAGGTAACATACTTAGTCTTTTGTGTGTGTTGGGGGGGGGGAGGGGTTGGAATGATGAGAGATAATTCCTTGGGCCAGTATCTCAACTATTTGCCATTTATGAGGGAGTGTCTTTGCAGGGAAAATAAAATTCATTATACCTTCTTTTTTCGGGGTTCCTCTTCTGCTCAACCCTTTGTTCTTAGATTGGAGGAATGCCTTGGATAAAAGAACTGTATCCCTATTTCCTTAAGGAAATTGACCCCTCTGCTTGCTCCAGTGGTTCTGAGAGATGCTGGAAGTTCTCATATTTCCAGGTATAGTCTGAGCTCTCTTTCTACGCAAGCAGCAGCTCAGAATACTAGCCCCAGCCTGGGGGTGTGGAGGCCCAGGTTGGGTTTAATGGTTGGGTGAGACTTTTTGGTGTTCTATAATTAAAGTGACAGTGTAAGAAGAATTTGAGAAAAAGTGTCAATAGTAGAAATCCCAAACCTGGTAGATCATTCAGCAGAACATTTAATCCACAGAGGAAAATCAAGACAAAGAATCAGTCTAAGACTAGAGAGGCCAGAGAAGAACAAGAATATTAAAGCAGAGGTTCAGAGGCCATTTTGAATAGAACAAGGCTCCAGCAGCAGCCTTTCCTGAGACACTGCCTTCAAGCATGGTCAAAGAGAGGCACCCAAGACCTGACCTCAGGCGAATTCTAGCTTTTTTTTAAAAAGACTTCTTCGTTCATTTCCCAAATATTTGTAAATAGCTCTTTATTCCTCATCACCATTCCTTTTTTGCTCCTTCCTACATTTGTTACAAAACTGATGCCTGTTCTGAGTTTTCTTATGTGTTTTGTTTTACCTACAGCCCCCAGAGAATGAAATTATGATGGGAGCATCCGAAGTGGAAATCTATGATATGAACACTAAAAGTGAAGTTAAGATGATGATCACTGACACAGGGGAAGAATATAGAAAGGGGTTTTCAAAGGAATGCTCATAGAGGTCGACATTGTTTATTCCTTGCTTTCTTTGGGACTCTGCTGATTGGTTCTAAATCAAATTGGTTGAAATGGATGAATAGCCAGTGAAAAATAATATTTCAGTCACTAAGTTTGCAGTGGTCTAGAATACTGATTTTGCCTTTACAAAAATAATTATTGAAGCTAAGAAAATAGCATTATTACTTTATTATATGCTGTGTTAGTTCACTTAGGGTAAGAGGGGCAATAATACTTGTAATTACTGGAATGCTAAATCGGTGAGAAATAATCTAGATTAAAAAATATAATCTAGACTATAATTTATCTTTTTTTTGTTTTATATTTAGTTAAAAAGAAGATAGATATGACCAATGACTTCAAATTTGTGAAAGGATGCAGGATGAAAAAATGATTTTATTTAAAGTCTCAAACTGTAAGAATCTTAGTAAATGCAGGAGACACCCTTATGGAAATTGGAACTGGCAACCTATTCCTGACCAAAACCCCAGGTGCCCATACCATAAGAGATAAGATAGACAAGTAGGACCTCATCAAACTGACAAGTTTCTGAAAAGCAAAATAAACCATCAAGAGAGCAGGGAGACAGCCCACCGAATGGGAAAAAATGTTTACCAAATATATATCTGATAAAAAAGGCCTAACATCTAGGAACTCAAACGTGCTGAAAGAAAAAAAAAAACGAACAACCTCATTAAAAAGTGGGCAAAAGACATGAATAGACACTTCTCAAAAGAAGATATACAAGCAATCAACAGACACATGAAAAAAGTGCTCAGCCTCACTAACCATCAGAGAAATGCAAATCAAAACCACATTGAGATATCACCTAACCCCTGTAAGAATGGTCATCATTAATACAACAAACAACAACAGATGCTGGCAGAGATGTGGAGAAAAAGGAACGCTTCTACAGTACTGGTGGGAAAGCAGACTAAAACAACCTCTTTGGAAGACAGTGTGGCAATTTCTGAAGGAACTAGAAATTGACCTTCCATATGACCCAGCAATTCCCCTATTGGGAATATACCCAGAGGAACTCAAATCATTCTGCAAAAAAGATACCTGCACATGTATGTTTGTTGCAGCTCTATTTACAATAGCAAAAACATGGAACCAACCGTGTTGCCCATCGAAGTTGGACTGGATAAAAAAAATGTGGTACATGTACACAATGGAATATTATGCAGCCATAAAGAAGGACAAATATATGGACTTTGCAGCAAATTGGGTGGATCTGGAGTCGATCATACTCAGTGATCTATCACAGAAACAAATAACTGAGTTCCATATGTTCTCACTCATAAGGTGACCTTGAACAATTATAATGCTATAAGAAAGCGATTGGCAGTAGCGGAAAACTGTCAAGGAAAGGAGGAGTGAACTGGCAGTTGGGGGAAACTGCTAGGGGAGGGAGTGGCATACCTCATCAACAAGGGTACCTGCATGATCAATGTTTGTATACCTAACCTTGAAATGTACCCCACAACTTTATAATAAATAAATAAATTTAAAAATAAAATTTTAGAAAATATTATTTTAATTATTATTTTACCAATGTCTTTTAATAATGACACAATCAAAATGCCATTCTTCATTGTCCTGTTGGATATCTTTTTAAAAATGTTTTTTATTAAATATTAAACAATTGGAAAATAATAATAATGAAAATATTTAAATCATAAAAAACTGTGATACAGGAACATGCTGTGCCATTTCCTAGCATATGAAAAAGAAAGTAATGCTAGTACTTTGGAAGTTCCCAGTTCTTCCTGGCTTGACTGCACACCCTTTACTTTTCCTAGAAGTCATTGTTCTCTTAAATTTTGTGTTTATTACTTCCTTGGTTTTTTTCTGAGTTTTACCTCATATGTCTATGTCCCTAAATAGTGTATTGCAAGGCTTTAAAATTTTATTAATGCAATTCTACTGAAATTAGCTTTTTTCACTTAAATGTTACTTTTTGATATATGAGGGGGACCCCCCCCAAAAAAACTTAGAATTATGTTTTGGAGAGCAGGCCCCTTGTAGTACAGGCTTCACCTGCTAGGTGAGTGTTCTAGGAACCCATCGGCATTACTGTACCAGCTAGCATTGTTGTGAGAGGCTGCGTTAGGCTTCAGTGAACTGTTTTTTTGGAGAGTCTTTCAACATTTTTGCCTATTTCATGACAGATGATTTATGAGTTTACTTGCCCACACTGCACTGAGTGTTAAGCAGTTTTTTTTGACCAAAAACAGCATGAACTCTGCTCTACCCTCTTAATCTCACCCAAGCAACATTTTTTTTTATTTGCTTGTTTCCCTGGATGAAAAACGTCCTCAAAAGGAAACATTTTGTTAATGTGGAAGAAGTGAAACAAAAAACTGCAGAAGCACTAAAAGGCATCAAAATCGATGAGTTCAAAAACTGTTTTGAGCAGTGGAAAAAGTATCTTAATAAGTGAATTTCATCAAACGGAGAATACTTTGAAGGTGACTGAAGTTTAAACATGTAAAAATAAATACACTTTTTAATAAATATACTCCAGTTTTTTTTTTGAGGGGGGCTCTCTCTCATATTTTTTTCCAAATTTTAGTTGATACATAATTGTACATATTTATGGGATATAGAGTGATATTTTGATATGTGTATACAATGTGTAATGATCAAATTAGTTTATTAGCATATCCATCACCTCAAACATTTATCATTTCATTGTGTCGTGAACATTCAAAATTCTATCTCCTAGCTTTTTGAAAATACACAATAAATTATTGTTAATCATATTCACCCCACAGTGCTTAAAACACCAGAACTTATTCCATCCATCTAGCTGTAACTTTGTATGCATTACCCAACCTCTTCTTATCCTGCTCTCTCCCCTACCCATCACTGCCTCTAATAACTTCTATTCTACTCTCTGCTTCTATGAGCTCAATTTTCTTTGAACTCCCACAGATGAGTGAGAACATGTGGTATTTATCTTTCTGTAGCTGACTTGTTTCACTTAACATAATTATATATGGTGTATGTCTAAAATTAACTAACTGTTTTCAAGTGTAGTATTCAACTGTATGAATATATAACAATTTATTTGTTGCTGTAGTTTTAATTCATAAATAAGTATAAGTTTCCAAAATGTAAGAACTTTTAAAAAAATAGACATATTACTTTTCTGAGTTCTTTATACCGATCAGTATGTATACACATGACACAAAGATACCATCACCAACCTCTCCTGAAGACTTCCTTTTACTAGCGAAAATACAGAAACTTTTATTTAATTCGAATTTGCCCAATCGCAGACAGTGACACAGAACTTTGAATATTTGCAGTTTATTTAAAGATTATCCCAGAAAGCATGGTAAGGAAGCTGGAAAGTGAGACAGGAAAGGCCAGCCAATTAAACAAGTGTCTGTGGTTTGCTGCTGTGGAGAACAGGGACTAAGTTCCACTGAATATCTGCTGAAAGATGGTGTATAACAACCCCCAAGTTGTCCCACTGGGGAGCAAAGGAAGCTAGTGTATTTTTATATGAACCCCGGCCCTGTCCTGGTTGGTGGACATCTTGGGAACATTATTATTAGGCACTTCTGGCCTGCTTTGTATATGCGGGCTGTAAAAACTTCCTTGTCCAGAGATATTCCCTCAGGTGGAGGACGTGGGGATCTCTCAGTGCACAAAGACACTCTTGGAAAGGGACTTATGGAGTTGACTGATGGGATGTGGAGAGAGGTCCTAAAAATGTTATGATTATAATTCCTAACGTAGTATCTTTCCAAAATGCAAACTGCATGCTACTGCATTCCTTCTTTAAGTTTTTTTTTTCTTTTTTCTTTTTTTTAAAGATTGTTTGTTGCTTGTATGTTGAATTAAAATAAACAGTCTGTGGAATTGACAATATGACCCAATCTACTTTTTTACTCACCTCATAGTCATTAGTTCACCCAAACCACCTCATCTCTTTCCTCATCATTCTTTAAAGATGCCATTTTACTTTTTTTATTTATTCATCAGCTTGTTCTTTCAATAAACCTCTATCTATTGAGTACTTACTGTGCTAAGCATTGGAGTTACAAAGATCTGTACATCTTAGTCATATGAAGCTCATAGTTAAAGATGGTAGGCAGATATAGAAATGATTAAAATAATATATTGTAGGTATTTAATAAAATACATAAAATGCAGACTAGTAAAAGGAAGGCAGAAATGATTAATCTTAGGCAGATGTTGAAGAAGATGTCTGAAAATATTTAAAATAGATTTATTTGTAATTTTATGCTACTACAAACTTTATTCTCCCCTCTTAGTATATGTCCTTGAGTCCTCTGGGGACAAACTTCTACTCATCCTTCTATACCCAAACCGATAAGTAATTATCTTTGTAAAATGTTCCTATCTTACACAAAATTTCTTATTTCTCTGTGTTTTAGTTTTATATCATGGCGTAATGCATCACCTCAGCATGTCAAAAGAAGATTGGAAAAATGACTTCCAAGAATAACAGTTAACTAGGTACAGGGAGGTGAAGAAAAAGAGACATGGTTACTCACATTTCAGAACTGTCTAGGGATCGCGCCAAGATGGCGACCGGGCAGCGTAGTCTGTGAGACCTCCGCAGAAGAGCACACAGAAAGACTCGGACTCTCTCCCTGGGAGCCTGCTCCCCACAGGGAACTCTGCCACTGACACCGCACAGACATCACAGCAGACCGGCAGTAGAAGAGGTCACCGCAGCCTCCACTGATCATCACAGCTGGACGGCGGCTTGCCCCCCCCACCCCCGCTGCTGCCCTGGCCGCTGCTGCCACTGATCATCACAGCTGGATGGCGCCTCGCCACCCCCGCCCTCGCCGCTGCTGCCACTGATCATCACAGCCGGATGGCGCCTTGCCACCCCTCCACCACCACCGCCGCCGCGCTGCCGCAGCTGGGCCCACCGACGGCTAGCCCCCGCTCCGCCCTGCAGCCGCATCCGCGAGTGGCTCGGTCTGCCGCAGTTGGGCCCTGCCCTGCGCCACCACTGTGGTCCTAGAACCCTCCCCGCCTCCGCAGCCTGTGCCTGAGGTGATCCACCCCTCCACACAGAATATGCTGAGGCTGAGATCGCTGCAGCTGCCACTGCCACCACCACTGCCGCTTTGACTTCCGGGTGAGCCTTGGACTCCTCCTGTGAATCCACTCCCGACTGGCCCCCACTCAGGCTCTGCCCCCCCCCCCCCTCCGGTGAGACAAGCAACTGAGATAAAGACCACCACCACCTGCTGGCGACTCAAGGTAACAACACCAAAAGGTGAAACTGACCCATTGAATAAACTTGCCAGCGTGGGGGAAAAAAACAGCCAGAAATCAGAACTGAAAGGACATTGAACTTAAATGAAAAGTTTCAAAGTGTACCATATTGGTTCTGTTAGTTTACTAACTCGATTCCATCCCTTTCAGTCTGGCCCCCGCTTTTTTTTTTTTTTTAGCTTTTTTTAGCTTTTTTTTTTTTAGCTTTTACTTTTTAATTTAGTTTTTGTTTGTTTTCTTTCTTTTTCCTTTTCTTCTCTCTATAAACTAGATCTTCTTTCTTTCTTTTTCCTTTTCTTCTCTCTACAAACTTGCCAGCCTGGGGAAAATAAGAAGACTGGTTAGCTTGTTGGTTAGCATCAATGTATGTTTTAATGCTTTTTTTGTATCGGAATTGGTTAGTTTGTAGCCGTGGTCTACTGTTTTTATCTGTCTCAGTT
>CAUYQG010083830.1:0-16987 GCA_963574415.1 Tarsius wallacei
TTTTTGAGTTGGCGTCTCACTCCGTCGCCCAGACTGGAGTGCAGTGGCTGCTTCCGGCCACCGCAGCCTCGACCTGCTGGGCTCCGGCGATCCTTCCACCTCAGCCTTCCAAGTAGCTGGAACTACAGGCGTGCGCTACCACGCCCGGCTAGTTTTTTTGATTTATTGTAGAGATGAGGTTTCGCCTGCCCAGGTGGGTCTCGAACCCGCGGGCTCAGGCAATCCACTCACCTCAGCCTCCCAAAGCGCGGGATTACAGGCTGAGCCACCGAGCCCGGCTGTTTCTCTAAAATTTAAACTGATATGTTTTACTTTTTGTTGATGCATAGTTTCTCCTTCTTTATGATATGTTTGCCTCTCATCTGATATGATGAACACTTAAATATTGTTTCCATATAGACCTTATACCATTACATTAGATGGTGGCTTGTGGACCCTGAAAATGAATGACTCATAGCCTGGGTTTGATTTAAAATATTTGTGATACAAAGTATTGGGGCAATTTCCCTTAGTTTTCTTTGTAAAGCAATGTTTCTTAAAATGCATATTAACAAAATGAATGAGGTAGATATGGAATAACCACTGTCTGCTAGCACACGACCTCTCTTGATGTCACCTAGGACCCTAGAAGAACTTCATGGCATGATGAAAAAAAAACTGTTTTGCATTCTTATGAAGAATCCTACTTTAGAGTGAATCTACTCGATCTGATAATATTTGGGTGCAAAATGTTTCTAGATGTGTATCTTGCCTCTCCTTTTGATGATCACTTCCTCACTGACTATAGCTACTGACCCTTAGCATTTAGAGAGTAGCCGCTGAGTGCCAGGGAGAACAGAAGCGCAGTAGTCACCCCTCAGCAGGAGAGGGCTTGGGAGAGCCAGGCTGGATGTGTTCTCTCCTTCTCCCTCTTTCCCCTGAAATCTGCAATGCCAAGCAAGATGCTCAGCCTCCAAAAACATCTGTCATACACAAGGATCGGATCTCTGATGATCAAGCATTCAATTCCCCCAACTTGTTGATCTCCACAGCCATCCCCTTTGTTTTCATTGGCATCCTTACTCCCTATATATTAGGAGGTGTGTGTGTGTGTGTGTGTGTGTGTGTGTGTGAGAGAGAGAGAGAGAGAGAGAGAGAGAGAGAGAGAGAGAGAGAAAGAGAGAGAGAGAGAGGTTATTGCTATTGCTTTTGCATCATTCTCTCAGTCCTATCTCTCCCCCTTTTCCCACCTTCAAACTTCCCTTCTTCCTTTCTCCTATGCTCTCATACCTGTCTGGTGTTAATTTTTCCTGCCTTGACTTTCTTTATTGTACCTCATTTTCTCTGAGTTCCTCCAGTGTGCATTTTTCTTATAACAAAGTCTGGTCTTTGTACATGGGGTGGGGGGTGTTGTATGTGTGTAGTTAATTTTGTTTTTCCAATTTATGTTTTCTTGAAGGTAGTCAATATTTTTCAGTGTTTTACACAGTATTAACACAGCGATGAAAACTGTATAGTTTTTTTACTAATTTCAATACTCTAGTTTTCCTTTGGCCTGCATCCCTCTTTTGCTGTCTGAGTATAGGATATCATTTTTTACAGGAGGCCTTATCAAGAGTACCTAGAAAATCCAGTGTGAGAACTTTAAAAGTCTGTTGCCCAAAATGCAAAACACACCAGCTACTGGCGCTATCTAATGACAGCTACTTTTATACTTTTGCCCCAAGACTAACTTCTCATCCTCAACTCCGGTGTTTCCTTCTTCACTCCTTAGTTTTCAATTCATCAATTCCTATTACAACAAGAACTTCAATTCTGTTGTGTCAATGGGATCATTTGCCATAAACTTGTCTTATAATCTTATCTTTCCTGGTCTTGACAGTGTAAGCCATGAGTGGTTTCTCTTTCTATATGGCATTTTTTAAGTTAAATCTCTTTATACATTCTTTTTTTCTGTCCAATCCCTTGTGATTATTTTCCATGCCCATCTTTAATGCTTTATATGTATTGGCGCTTTGGACAGGATCAGTTCTATTTGTATGGCGACTTCAAATCAAATTCTTAGTTTGTGTTATTTCCCCCCCTATTTTACAACAATTTTCTTTGGAATGCAGTTTATTTTTCTTTAAATCTTGTTTAAATTCTTAAATCTCTTTTCCCTGCTTGTTATTCATCTTGAATACAAATATAAAATAACATATACAACAATTTTAGTTGCTGATATTATTAGATTTTGGATGCTATTAGATATTCTATGACAAAAATCAAATTCAGATACTAGCAGGTCATATCTTGGGATATTGACTTTTTAGAAAACTAGCATATTAGGTAAATAGTCTGAAATGAACATATCTGCTATGCACAGTTGCTAGTCCTTAAGCAGATAAAAACAGATCTTTGTAAAGAGATCCACAACAATTTTTACAGGCATGTTGCCCAAATCTGGGAATTTAACTATCCCTGAGGTGTTTGTTGTTGTTGTTGTTGTTGTTGTTGTTGTTGTTTCAGTGGAAGTCTCACTCTGTTGCCCAGGCTACAGTGCAGTAGCACACTGATGGCCACCACAGCCTCAACCTATTGAATTTAGGTAATCCTTCCACCTCAGTCACCCAGGTTGCTGGAACTATAGGCACGTGCCACTATACCTGGCTAATTTTTTTATTTCTTGTAGAGACGAGGTCTTGCCAAGTTGCCCAGGCTGGTCTTGAACCTCTGGGATCAAGCAATCCTCTTTCTTCTGCCTCTCAAAGTGCTAGGATTACCAGAGCCATTGTGCCCAGCTTCTCCCTGATACATGAAAGTTTTCTAATCACTCTGACCCTCACTCCACCTTCAAAAAACGGCATTCTCTCTGAAAGTATGCCAAGTTCATTTCTTAAGTACTCTTCTAAGGCTTGAAGTAAGAGACAGGAAATATCTAGCATCATCTTGAGTATTAGTAAATTATTCCTTTTATCAAGTGTTTGAGAAATGTGAATTACCATGTGGTTCCACTCAGAGCTGTCAATGCAGAGTGAAGCTGAATATTTGATAGGTTGTCAGTTTTATCATTGACCAAATATTTTTGAGTCTTGCTGTATACGCACTGTTCTGCTAAGTTCTGGGAGCAAAAACAAAGAGTTTGTACCTTTAATTCTATTCTAACAGGAGATATTCTTTATTTTGCCGTAGGTGCTATCTTAACTATTTTTTCTGATTAAAGTCTTTACCATTGTCCTAAAATATCACTTATTTTCCCAAGTTATTGCTGAAATTAAAATTAATATGTTGAAGACTCTTATTGCAATAACCTGGCATAAAGTAGGCTATAAATGGTGGCTTTTATTTTTCCAAATTCGGTTATATAAAAAGAATATTTAAACTATTTTTCCTTTTTACATAATGCAATTTACTTTTCCTGGCCAAAAATTGGTGGGCAACTGATGAAATCACTCAGGTCTCCTGATGGGAATTGTACATGTTAAAACTAGATCAGGGACAACCCCCTGGGTGGGAACACATGGAACTCAATTATACTTTGTTCCAGCCACACTGTCCCGCAGTGTTAGCATTGGATGATAACTTCACATTGGTCTAAGTAGTGTTTTAGTATATGAAAGTATGGCTATACAACTCTGGAGGGCTAATTGAACTCAACTCTTAGTGGACAGGTAGAAATCTGAAGCAGCCATTGGTAACTAGGTCACAGACCACCATTGTCCTAAGTTTAAGCAGCTTAGGCACATGACAGATGGGTGACCTTTTCCTTACACTTTTTCTCAAAATCCACTTGCACCTTCTGTGATTTTTTTTTTTGTTTTCTCAGCATTAGAATAAATGAATTAATTAATTTATAGAAAGCATGTTGTAGAAAAATGCTTTGTTCATAAGAAATGCTATATGAGGGTTCTCTGTTATTACTATTTGTATTATATAAATATACATATTTTCCAAGGCTTCTTTTTTATTCACATGAATATAAGGTTTTATAAAACAGATTTCTTTCAAATCTTACATCTTAGATTTACTTAGCAAGTTGACAAAATGGCAACACTACAAAACCACTTAAGTTTCAAGATGGCCTTTAATCGTGTCAGTACATCTTAGTTGTGAGGCCCTCTTCTAAATGGACCCCTTTCTCAAAACTCCTGAAGAAGTTTGAAAAAGGTGAACTTTAGATTGGTATTCAAGATCCTAAAAGAAGATAATTACCCTTTTTGGTGTGAGAGATTCTCAATGAGTATCTCCAGTTTGTCATTTGTTAGAAAGAGAACAGGACCAGCTTCCTGTTTCCTGGGAGTTCCATTGAGGCAAGACAATTTCCTCTTAGATTTACAATGCTAAGAATAATGCTTCAATTATCTCTGTGTGTGTTTTAGGGATGGTAGCTAATAGGATATTGGACTACTTTCAAATCAATGAAACTTTTGTCACACTTGAAAAAAAAAGCTCCATTGAGTAATAAAATATGTGGTTAGTCATAAAAAAAGAAAGGTTTATCCATTTTTATGGTATTACTTCACCTGAAACAGAGGAGATGAGGTAATCAATATAGTCACTCAGAAGACAACTGTTGATTTCCTATCAGTGGGATCACCTTGATCAAGATTCAGATTATGTAAGCAAAGATAGATACAATAATAACTAGTATTTAGTAAAGATTTATTTTGTGCTCATCATTGTTCTGAACTCTGTACAAATATTATTCTATTTCATTATGCTGTGAAACTGAAGTTTTTTCATAGCTAAGGAGATTCAGAGAGATTAAGTTACATAGAGTAATGAGAGAGCTAATGAGTTTTCTACTTTAGAAAAGGTGGGCTTTTAGTTTCTTGGAATGCAGAAAAATTTTTCTCTAAAATTGAGACACTTCACAATTACAGGATTAATTTTTTAAATGTTCATTTAAATAATTCCATGGCATAAATTTAAATTTGATGGCAAAATTCCTTTACATGCATTATTATTCATTAGGCTAAATGTGCTGCAATTACCATGCAATTTTGAGTGGTTTTCCAGCATGCTATTTTGAGAAAAGATCAAGGGATTTCTATTGAACTGATCCCATTAACCACATTAGGAATAAAGATATGTATATTGAACAAGGTGCATCTTTTCATTAAATAAGTAATCAGGATCATTTAAAGGAATATATTACTTATTAGATCATATTTTTGGAAACTGATTAGAAGATAATTTTGTTCTACATTTAAATTTGGGGTATATATTATGTAATTATACAAAGGTAACTTTACTTAGTCCATAATAGCCAACACATTGCTGTCAAAATGGAGAATTTTGAGCTTCAGCCAACAAAACAGCAGTAATGAGTGTCCCATTTGGGGGGGATATCCAGAGCATCTCCCGAGTACCAAGCCAGAGTTAGTGCTGAGAGACCAAGTAATCATTCAAATACAGGATGGGACAACTGAAGCTGGACACTGATGTGCTAGCTGGCTTTCGGGATGCAACATGTTGGTGTAGGAACTGTTTTTTTCTACATTAAAAATCCATATAAAGTTAATTCTCCAGGACACAGGGGTTAAAGTGAACGGTATACAGTTAAAATAGAAGAAAGTCACCAGCCATCATTCTTACTTTCCCACTGTTTTTCTGAAGGCAGTAATGTCAGAATAAAAATTACATTGAACAAAGCTAAACAGGCAGAGAAGATTTATTCAAAACTCTTGCAGTACCAGCCTAAGCTCAAATCACTGAAAACAAAGCAAAACAAAACAAAAGCACACACACAACCAAAAATAAATAAATAAATAAACAAAAACTTCTGGAAAGTTTGTAAGTGCTGAAATGGAGGAATTGAGGCCAATTTTATTTGCTTATTGACTCTACCCAAAGAAAAGTAAACAAATTTTGCCTTTCTAATATCTCTATGACAGGAGATAATTTCACAACTTGGAGCAAGGAGTCCACCAAAGTTAGGTTCCTATCTTTCCCACAGAAATGGGGATGTTATTTTCTTTTATGGTTATATTTCAAAGAGATGACTCCCAGGTCCTTGATATCTATTTATCAAAGGAGCAGAGACACTATT
This sequence comes from Tarsius wallacei, assembly GCA_963574415.1. NCBI lineage: Eukaryota > Metazoa > Chordata > Mammalia > Primates > Tarsiidae > Tarsius > Tarsius wallacei. The sequence goes on from CAUYQG010083830.1 coordinate 6,011, forward strand.
TGAAATTACAAAGGGAAAGTCAGGGGCCTAGAGGTAAGAAGAAGCCTATCTATGGTTTGGTCAACCTGAGATCAACTTTCCCAGCAACCAGTTTTCATTCACCAAAATTAGTCTCTACCAGGAGACCAGCAGAAAGCAAAATAAGGCATACTTTGCTGCTTTTTGTTTTTTAGAATACAGAAATTTTTATTTATTTTAAACTATTTTGACCCTGCTGTGATTTTTCCAGCTTTTTACAAAAATAATGTAATGGATCCTTGTCACACTTTGTAAAAGCTTAACAGCATTTTGCAAGAATTGTGATATGCAACAGGACATAAATTGTTCATTATGGCTGGGACTTTAGAATCAGAATTTGTTTGAGATGCAGCACTTTCCTGGTTTTTGTGAAGTAGCTCAGTATTTTTGATGCTGTTTCCTAATCTGTAAAATGGGGAAAATAGGGTTATTATGAGATTTTAAAAAAGAGAATGTATATATAATGCTTAGCAGAGTTTTTGGCACATACTTAGGGTTTACCAAATAATGACATATCCAACGATAGTTGGAGGACCCACTGGTACTAGCCTTAGTTTTGTGTCAGTGAATGCATTCCATTCTGCCTTGTAGTGAGGTCCCTCATGAGGTATTAAAGATTTCATCTGAGTGAAACATAAGCATTGTCCTTTTAAATGTTAGAGAGAGTGGGTTCTATTAAAATGTCTTAAGTAATGCATGATTGGCCACTTAAAATAATTACTTCGCTTATAAATAAGTGAGTTTACTGAGTTAGATTAAGCATGTACTTGAAAGTCTAAAAAAAATGCTGCTAATGCAGAACATTCCTACAATAAATGACAGAAAAATCTGTTCAGTAGTGAATAGCAAAGTACATTTTTAGGCAACCTATATGTATACATTCATAATAACCTGGTTCACATCACAATTTCTTACTAGAAAATGCTAAAATATAAGAGCCTTTCTAAAATGTGATACATGTCCTGTTGAGCTTTGGAAGGAGACAACTAGATGCATATCTGTATCTAAAATATTTACCAATCCTGACAGAAGAAAAGTAGCATAGGTTTAGAAAAATATAGGGTAAGTTTATTTCTTATGAAATCCAGAAAGCATGAAGTCATGTTGTCTTGTCATTTGTGTCCAACACCTGTTTTGATAATGAAATTGGTTTCCTGTGGAGTTTTTGTGGTGCCTCATTAATTACATCTGCTCAGATTATATCAGAGGCAAGTGAGCAAATTCTGAATTTCACTCTACAGGACATTCTGCCCGATGAAGAGCCAATATGCTTTCATTGTTGGCTCGTGTGCTCCAAGGAGCAGCAAAAACTACTTTTGGCTTTATCCCACAGGTCTCATCTCAACACATTGACTTGTGGATTAGATGAGTAGCTCCTTACCCATCACAGAATGTTAAAAGAAGCCTCGTACTGGTAATATAGTAGAAAAGACAAGAACGCTTCATTAATTTTCCAGGTTAAGAAAGGATATATTAATGATACCAGTACAGGCAAAAGCCATTAATTACATTTTTAAAAAATCCTAGGAAAAAGTGAAATACTAATGTTGCCATATATAGGAGCACACAAAAATCTTTTGTTTATTGCGTGAATAGTCTGTGTTCAAATCCCAGTTTAGCCACCTGCTGTGTAATTAGAAGCACATCATTGAAGCTCTGTGTGCTTGACTTTTTGTATCTGCAAAATGACAGGAATAATGTTAAATACTAATGATATACTTGTACTGATAAAAATGAGACAGTGCGTGGAAAACACTTAGTCTGCCACACAAAAACTTTGATCATATAAATTGCCTTTATTAGTAGTACTAACAAATTAGCTAAAGAGCAAATCATATCATAAACGGAAATATCCCCAAACGAGAAAGAGCAATGTTAGTAACTGATGCTTTAACATCTAGAAAGTTTTTTTAAAAAGTATTTCTAAATTCTATCAGCACAAAACTTTTCTCCGTACTACTATGAAACTGGTACAACAAGAGCCGTGCTGTAGCTGGATAAATTTAGGTTGCTATGGTGAGAGGATGGCACATACCATCTGCTATTCTTATTTTTTGGAGGAAAAAAATGAAGCTTTTTTTCTTTAAAAAAGAGAGAGAGAGAGAGAGAGCTTTTGAGAAAAGGAATGATTAACTTTCCTGCTTCCTCTTATAATCCCTTGTTCTTCCTCATAGGACACTCAGGAATATTCTCAGCAGCGTGACTTACCAGGCATACCTACCCACACAGTCCCCACCCCCGCCATCCTCCTGATGGATGTCTTGCCTTCCATATCTCCTAATTCTAGGCTTGACACACTTCCCTCTAATGGGCTCAGAGGGGAAGCTGTCTAATCTTTCGCCTTAGCTATTGCAATTTCACCAAAAAGAATATGATCTTTTCCCAACAAAAGAAAATTGAGACAGCAATAGGCTCATGACAGGAATATAAAGATGATCACCCAAAGCGAATAGACCCAGTTCTAAATCAAGAAAACTGTACACTGCCCCATTACACAGAATGACAGGGGTTTATATAGAAGTTATGCAGGCACCCTGCTAGAGGAGATGTGTACCTGGGACCCAGCACGCATCTCTACAGTAGAAACTCCGCTTTGAATTTCTATCCAGAGTACACCATGGAATTCCAGAACAGGAAGGAAGGAAGGTGAAAAATTGACTTCACAATTTTAGAAAGAAACTCTGAAACCTAATCCAAAGAATTATTTCTAATATAATAAGCCCTGCTGTCGGCTATTTATTACCAAAGAGTAGTCTTAGATGATTAATTTTATGTCACCTAAAAACATAAAAATATCATAATAAAATTTTGAAAGAGGAAGAAATTTAATTCACTCCAACCATAGAAGCCAGAGAGCACTGATCCATTAAAGATAGAATGTTTCACAGATAAACAGAAACATGCTCCTCCACATGCGGCATCACAATTAATGGCCTGAAACAACATGCCCCTCGATACAAATGGCCATTTTTTTGCCACCTGAATTCACAAGGCTTCCCTTCATAAAAGGAAGGTTCTCAAATACAACTACCCCACCGAGATAATGTCCTTGTTGGTCACTGCCACAACTGATTAAGCAGTGGCGTGCAGTATGTATTGCAGAATTGTGTAAACATTGGCATAGCTGCTGATTCAGTACCATTTGTGAAGAAGACACAGGGAAAATAAACAGACCATCACTGTTTTTACAAAGTCCTCCATCCTTCTTAGAGCACTTTCACACTTCATGTCCTATCTGACCTGATCCTCACAGTGACTCTGAGAGGTAAATAATTTACATGTCATCATCATGTTCCTGATAAAGAAATATTAGCAGAAGATAGTCAATTGCCAACTGCCACTCAACAAGTTAAGGGCAGAGCCTAGACAGAGAAACTAATGCCCAGTTCAGTACTCTTTTTATTACTCGGCACTGCTTTTCTAAGAGCTGTGGGAATGTGAACTCCTGTTGCAAAGGACAGATAGATGGCAGCTGGTGAAATGGAGCAAGGCAGGAGGGGGTAGAACTGGACAGCTGTTTAGAAAACATTTCTAAATTGTGTTTTTATACTTAATGCAGGGATAAAATAGGAAAGCATAACAAATTGTTCTGCAGTCATCAATGCAGATACACTGAGTATATGAAATTGTACTAGCCGTAGACAGACCTGGGCTTGTGTTTTGGCTGTGCCATTTTTGAGGCTTAAGTAACCTAACCTCTTTGAGACTTAGTTTTATTTCCTGTAAAGTCATGATAAAATACTGACACCTCAGAGCTGTTATGTGGAACAATTAGACAATGTATGTAAAGTGCACAGCACAGAGCCTGTCATATAAATAACAATTAGGAATAGTTGCTAACTACATAAAATAAAAGAAATGTAGAGACTGCAGTGATTCAGAAGTCATAGTAGCTGTATTGAGCATCAGTTGAAAAGCAATGTTAAAATATTTGGGAGAAAGTTAAGGAAGGGGGTTTCAATAAGGCAACATATTTAAGAAAGTGAAGAAAGAGGGTTTTAATAAGGCAGCATATTTAAGGAAGTTAATCCCAAGGTATCAAGAAATAATTTCTGGAGCTTGCCCAAAGCCTGTCTTTATCTGCTTATTCATAAAAAAGAAAAAAGAAAAGAAGACTTCTGCATCTTCTCTGAGAGAAGTGGAAGGAATGCTGCAAATTCACAGACATATACATGCACACACACTCACAGACACATTCCTCTTTACTCTAGCTATAATCATGGTGCCATGTTATCTTACTATAACCAGATTCTCCTAAAATTTCTCGTTTTCAGGTCTTAAGGATTACTTGGAATGAATCTCCTGGTTTTGTGTGACGATAGGTTTCTGTCTGTAAAAAATGATATGCACCTTAAGAAAAAAATAATATGCACCTTAAGAAAAAAATGATATGCACCTTAAGAAAAGTGATTTCTGGATGTATGTGTTTTTGGGTGTTGTAGTCAGTAAGCTTCCAGAAAAAGAAGGTATTTTGGTATCACAAGGCTTAGTTAAGTAGAAAGTAATAATGAAGAGTATCATTTACATTTCAAAAAATAGCTTTTCTTGCATTTTTTGGAATGTAATACATTTTGATGAAAAACACATACAGACTCTCTGGACTCCTTAGTTTTGAAGTTAATTTTCTCGATTGTTGCCTATATGACTTTCTTCTGCTTGACAATTATGGAAAGTTTGGTCTGACTGATGAGATCCCTTTCAACTCTAATATCAACAGGACCAAAAAGTACCCTAGAAACTTCTGCAGATACTCTGCTGAATAGAAAAAAATAGCTCCAATTTAGCTGTCAACTATTTGCAGTACTGTGGGTGTCAGATGATGTTGATGTAAATAAAGCACCCAAATGAATCAAACCGAAGACTGATGACTTGGTTAACTTAAAATAACTTAGTGACTTTAGTCATTGAGATTAAGTGACATATCATCCGGAAGCAAGGGGACAGCAGAAACAATATTTGCATTGATGTACATTGATCCCAATTCTTTCAAACATGGAATAAGGCATTTCTGATTCAATGAAATAGATATTATATTTACCTCTTTTACTAAAGATATTATGAAGTTTGAATGTTAGGGACATAGTGAGGTAAAAATAGCTCATAAAGAAGTATGTGATATTAATGCCAGTGTTTTACCCTCTTGCTTAGTACCTTTATTCCAAACTTTAAAATCAGAGGTCCCTCACACTTTCTTTTTTGTTTTTTGAGTTGGAGTCTCACTCTGTCACCCAGGCTGGAGTGCAGTGGCACACTCACAGCCACCACAGCCTCGACCGGCTGGGCTCAGGTGATTCTTCAGCTACAGCCTTCCAAGTGACTGGAACTACAGGCGAGTGCCACCATGCTTGGCTAATTTTTTGATTTATTGTAGAGATGAGGTCTTGCCAAGTTGCCCAGACTGGTCTTGAACCCCTGGGTTCAGGCAATCCTCTCACCTCGGCCTCCCAAAGTGCTGGGATTATAGGTGTGAGCCACTGCTCCCGGCCACCTCACACTTTCTTAATGGTTACATTCCCTTTAGTTTACCCATGAAAATGATCAATTTACAAAAATATTTTTCTGTATTCATTCAGAAAACATACATTTTGAGGCTGGTGTAGTCAATCTTCATGAGAGGTTGGAAGGTGGGGAACTTGATTTTTTTAAAAAAAGAGAAACAGAGTCACAGGAAACTATCAAAGGATTTACAGTCTAGTCTGAAAGAGAGAGAAATAATTGAATAAAACATTTAACTAAGATTTCATAACAGTATAGAATACATACTAAAATGGATGACATAATATAAGGTTATGATATTTATTGATTTAAAAAAATTTTTTTTTTCGAGTTGGAGTCTCACTTCGTCACCCAGGCTGGAGTGCAGTGGCACACTCACGGCCACCTGACCGTCGACCTGCTGGGCTCCAGCAATCCTTCCACCTCAGCCTTCCAAGTAGCCAGAACTATAGGCGCATGCTACCATGCCTGGCTAATTTTTTGATTTATTGTAGAGATGAGGTCTCGCCAAGTTGCCCAGGCTAGTCTCAAACCCCTCGGCTCAGGCAATCCTCTCACCTACAAATTTTAATAGATACTTTTGGAGGACTTTCCAAAAATAATTGAAGAATTTGCATACTCACCAACATTCAGATCTCTTTTCTACTTGCCTGTGCATATTTCTGTCCATTCTGCTGGTGGATAGTCTTTTTTCATATCAATTGACATATGCTCTTTGTATTTTAGAGGTATTCTTGGTCTGTCATATGTTCTACAAATATTTCCCTCCTTTTTCATTTGCATTTTTACTTTGTGACTGATACCTTTTGTCACATAAAATTATTATCTATGGAGTCAAATCTACTGAGCTTTGTATTTATGACTTCCTTCCACAATCTATATCTGTGTGATAAATTTCATGTCCACCTTCAATTTCTTCTCACTCTCCCCCTAAATTCTCTATGATACAGCCACTCTGGCTTTTGTTTAGTACCTGAAAAGCAAACTGTATTTCCTCAAGTTCATTTCATATGTCCTTTTTTTATTAGTAGACTCTTCTGCCTACTTTCACTTGACTAATTTCTACTCATTTTCCAGGTCTTATAAATGTCACAGATTCAGAAAGGTCATTCTGACTCCCCAGTGGAAATCAAAAATCTCTGTCCTACTCTCATGTGGTACCTAGAATTTTCTTTCATCGTATATGTCTCTGCTGTTACTTTTTGTTTAACTATGTGATTCTTTGTTGTGTGTTCCTTTGCCTCACTACATCTCAAGGTCCCTGAAGACATACACACCAATTGTATTTGGTTACCTGCTATACCTCCAGGACCTCGTACATTCTTTGGAATATTAACTATAGCTCACTGTATATTTGTTGACAGAGGAGGGGATATTAATAGAGAAAACTTCATATAAGATAGGGCATTTAAGCCATGTCTTAAAGAATAAACACTATTTAGACAAGCAGTAAGCAAAAGTTTATATAACCAAGGCATGAAGGTGGGACTTCTTTTGGTATGTGGAGACTAGGGACAGCAATAATATTATGATTGTAATTTCTTTTGGGGAAAAAAAAGGAAGACACATTTGAGTAGGTAGCTGTGAGCAGATCATGAAGGACCATGAGAACAGTAGGCATATTAGTACCTGAGTAAACACAAGGTGGATACAAACTTCACATATACAATGACCGTGTAAAAACCCTAAGCTTGTAGATAATTAAGTTGTGGACACATTGTTTACAACATATGGGATAATAAAAGAACAGGATTCTGTACAAGGTGGGACCCCCAAAAAACTGGAATTTATTTATAAAAAATTTTGATTTTTTTTTTTTTTTTTAGTTGAAGTCTCATTCTGCTGCCCAGGCTTGAGTGCAAGTGGCATGCTCACGGCCACTGCAGCCCTAACGTGTTTGGCTCAGGCAACCCTTCTACCTCAGCCTTCCAAGTAGCTGGAACTACAGGCACGAGCCACCACGCCTGGCTAATTTTTTGATTTATTGTAGAGATGAGGTCTTGTCAAGTTGTCCAGGCTGGTCTTAAACCCCTGAACTTAGGTAATCCTCTCACCTCAACCTCCCAAAGTGCTGGGATTCCAGACTTGAGCCACCACACTGGGCAAAAAGTTGTGTATTTTTTCTTACATTTTAAACTTTAGTCACTTTCAAAGTACTCTCCATTTGATACAATACATTTATCAAGATGCTTTTTTCCACTGCTCAGAACAGTTTTTGATCTCCTCAATGTTGATGCCTATTAGTGCTTCTGCTGTTTTTTGTTTCACCTCTTCCACAATGGCAAAATGTTTCTCTTTGAGGCTTTTGCTCATCTGTAGAAATAAATAAACAAACAAAATTGCTTGGGGTGAGATCAGGTGAATAGGGAGGCTGGAGCATTGGCATCATGCCATTTTTGGTCAAAAACTGCTGAACACTCAATGCAGTGTGGACAGGTACATTGTCGTAGTAGAAGAACCAGCCAACTGTTTGCCATAACTTGGGACATTTCTTCTGCAAATCGTGAGGCAACTTTCTCAAAACTATCAGATAAAAACCATTTGTTCTGGAGGAATAAATTCCAAGTGTGCTCCAAGGAGACCACCTCCAAAAGATAATTCTGAGGTGTTTTTTTGGGTCCCCCCTTGTAAATGCCTTGATCCTATGGCTTCTTCCAAAGATTAGGGCGAATGTATATGTTCCTCTCTCTATTTATTTTCAGTGTCACCAAAGTCACACAGAGTAGTTGTGCATTGCCCTTTCTGTTCTATGCGGTGCCGTTTGAGGTGTCATCTGTTTTAGTTAGGGCTATCTTAGTTGGAGGCATTTAATGAGTTTTTCTGTGCCTAGCATCCCTTCCCATGCAATACTTAGAATTCTGGAGATGTTAACAATCTTCTCAATCTCAGAGTGCTGGCTCCTGAACTGCCCTTCAAACGTGCTTTGGTGGTTTTGAAAGAAGCAGAGGAAAATGTCAGATCCAGAAACTGGGCAGGTGGCAAAGGTTTATTGAATTCCAAGTTCTTCCTGAATCTCCCATTTATTGAAGGAGGGGCTCAGATGTGTCAGACATATCCTATCTCAAGGCTTTTGCCTGACCTGCAGGAGTGAACTTCAGAATGTTCAAGGGATGGGTGGAGTTGGTGTGAGGGGAGAATGGAAGGGATTTGAAACATCCAGCATTTTTCATTTCTTACAAAACCACAGCATGAGTCAAAATTAATGCATGTCATATAAATCATTGTGTACCTGCTTTCCTGCAAATGTGGCATTTAAACATGCCTTCTTGTGAATGATTACATCATAATAGTTTCTTCTGGCCTGCATTGTATTGAAGCACAAAAATGGGAAAAAATAAATTTTGTGGTTTTTTTTTTTTTGAAGATGGGGAAAAAAACTGTGCTAATCTCAATTCACAAACACCCCAGGAACCTACAATTCCAATTTTCTTTTCACAGTATTAATGAAACTGGGTACTGAAAAAGTCAAATCTTCCCCTATAAATCCAAAACCATTTTCAAGGCTAGTCGAGAATTATATTAACTTCCACATCTATTAAACACAGTATATAGGACTCTGGTCTAACGAGATCATTTTAAGCAACTTTTTTCTAGGTAGGATGAAGACAGAAATTTAAAATCAGTTGCTTTAAACTTAACTAATGAGGAAACCAGAAAGATTGGTTAAAAAAAAAACTCTTAGTGAAAAAAATTTCCATACATGCATCTTGCCATAGTTTTTTTTTTAAAAGGATCACTGTAAGAAGGGATGCTCAACAATTCCAGTTAACAAAATAATGCACATTGGGCATTATGAATAATTATGATTCTTTATGATCCCTTCCTGAAATATAGAGCTCATGTTCTATTTTTTTTACCATTCGTATGTTTTATTCTTTATTATTTCTTAAGATTGGTAATCTCTTACAATTCTTTCTCTTAAAGATCAAAAGCTGAATTTTCGTTGTCATCAGGATATAGTGACACTCCTGCTTCTTCCTTGATGAATATACATTAGTAGTCTATATTGGAGAAATAAAACTAACCTAAAAAATTGCCTGGAAACTACAATCTTACCCTGAAAGCTAATTTTGGAAGTAACACAAATATGAGATTACAGTAGAAGAACAGCTCCTTCAAGTATATAAAATAGTTTCATAAAAGTGACAATTAGAGTGACAGAAGGACAATCTGATGGCATGTTATTGCCTTGGGGAACTCATCAATAAAAATATAAGGTCCCACTACCCACCAAACCCTCATTCTATGTCAAGAATTAGTATTGTAAGAACCATTTCTCATGCGAAGTTGTAAAAACATAGTCCAAGGGCAGTTTTGTATTTTTTTTAGATAACAACAGTTGACTGTTATGTTTCCTATCTCAGAAAGAATATCAAAGAATGTGAAACACTTTCTATTGCAAAATGAAACCTCCTTGGAAAAATTCATTAATATTCAAAAATTTACCTTTCAAAATGTTTAGTTGTTTTAGCACTTCAGTTGTGAATCATCTTACTAAGTAATTGCAAGCTTAAAATTCCTACTTGCATATTCTAAGGTATGACTAAGTATATTCAAACAACAACAACGTACATTGGTAAATACAGGCTCTAGTGCAAAGTTCAGTGGCTTAATGTACCTCTCATATTGCCATATGCATAACAAAGGTTTTTAAAATTAGTGATCAAATATTATTTGTTTTGATAAAGCATACAATTTGATTTTAACTGCAAACAAATTTAGAAAGTTAAATTTTAAAGCAATCATGCCAGCACAAAACACAAAAGTTATTCTGGTGAAACAACCATGTTTAGATACTTTTGCCAGTAAGAATTATTTTACATTGTGATTTGAAATTAGAAACTTGGCAGCAACTTTTGTTTTTTACTGAAGACCTTGCTGAGTAATGTACCAACTCCAAGAGGCAAACGGTCCTAATCCCTCCTGGCCCAACCTTCTTCATTTACCTAGGGTTGTGGGGAACATGTTAGCTATGCTTTTTGAAGGTCACCTTCAAGGATAAGTCAGAAGCTGAGAGAGGGAGGCACAGAACAGAAAAAAAAGGGTGAAGTGGGAGAGAGAATAGAGAAAAGCATAAAGAAAGTGACAGAGGGACCAAGGAGCTGGTAAGAGACAAAGCCTGCCATACACCTCCCTGTCTGCTCTGTACTAGAGTGTAACGTGTCTCTCTTTTTTTTTTTGAGTTGAAGTCTCACTCTGTCACCCAGACTGGGGTGCAGTGGCCGCTCCCAGCCACCGCAGCCTCGACCTGCTGGGCTCTAGTGATCCTTCTGCCTCAGCCTTCCAAGTAGCCGGAACTACAGGTGCGCGCTACCATGCCCGGCTAATTTTTTGATTTATTGTAGAGATGAGGTCTCGCCAAGTTGCCCAGGCGGGTCTCGAACCCGCGGGCTCAGGCAATCCACTCACCCCAGCCTCCCACAGCGTGGGATTACAGGCTGAGCCATCGAGCCCAGCTTCTAA